>SJYX01022574.1:572470-598253 GCA_006410675.1 Oreotragus oreotragus | reverse complement strand
CATATATAGACAGGCAAAACTAACCTATGATGTTAGAAGTCAAAAGAGTAGTTATATTTGTGGAAGACAGAGGAGATAACAAAGGGAGAGAGCGTGTGGTAGATACATGGGTGTATTCACTTAACAGTAACTCATTACCATGTATGTTTACAGTTTTGTGCACTTCTCTGCACACATATCATGAAGACAATGGTCCAGCTACCTCTGGAGATATTTCTGCAGAACTGGTTCCCTCTGGTAGTGCTGCAGCCCTGAGTTTCCTGAGTCCTCATCTCTCTCCTATACAAAGAAACTTCATTGTTCATGCTTTGTTTGAGGGGAAGTACAAAGAGGAAAAGATGGACAAAAACGAATCCAGTCTTCTTAGAACTTACCTGGATCCCAGCCAAAGCATCTGCAATCAGTGACTCCCACCTGAGAAGTGAAAGTTTCAACACAACCTACAGGAATAGTCTGCAGCCTTCAGAGCTGTCTGTAAGATGCTGTCCCTGCCCTTATTTATTTATTTTTTTGTCCAGCACATCTCACCCCACACCTTGCAGCTCCTGGGCGTTGAGTCTCTGGTGTGTTCTTTAGAGTTTCCTCAGAATGCATAGCCAAAATCTGAATTTGGGGTTCAAAGTGAACTTTAGGGCTCAAGTCCACCCTTATGAGCGGTGATTTGAAGTTCCTTGCTCCCCAACACATCTGACCCAAAAATCATCCCAATTGTCCTCTAAGATGTCTGAAAATAATTCATTTATTTTCTCAACTAACATGTTTGAGCACTTGCTGTGTTAGGCACTTTGTTGTGTGCTAACCACAGCTGTAATTGTATGTTAACTGATGTAAATGGTGTAGGCTCTGTGAACGAAGGAGTTGTGTGCTATTCACATCTGAATCCTCAGTTTCTAGCCCAGCACCTGGTGCAGAGCTGTTCAAAGCATATCCAGGGAAGGAATGCGAACAGAGAGGGAAGATGCTATTGTGAAAACAGACTGTTTTACAGTATAATCACATGCTTCAATGTCTTGAATACATGTTGCCTGAAGATAAAAATGTTGACATCTATATATGCATACTTATAACTGATTCAAGTTGTACAGCAGAAACTAACACATTGTAAAGAAACTATCCTCCAATTTTAAAAAAGTCAAAGAGAGAAGCAAGTGACACAAACTGCTAAAACATTTTCCAAATAAATTCAACATGGTAGCTATCTAGAAGGCATATAAAAGTGATAAATTGTCAGAAACTTTAAGAGAATAAAAACACAAATTTACAGAGCATACCTGCATATGAAATTACATACACAAGACTCTATGATAAATGCATTAGTCATTTTTTGAATAACAAATGCCTGTGCACTGCTTATCTGTGTGGTTTTTTTTTTTATGAAAACTCAAGCTTTAATAAATACTTGTTTTAATAAAATAAAGCATAAAAGTTCTTTTAAGACTGTGCAATATCAATCTATCCATCTAATTCAAAGATCTTTATGTCAAAAATATTTTCATATACCAATAGTAAAAGAAAAAATGTTGAAGTCTTCCTAAGATCTTGGTTATGACAACAAGAAACCCTCAGAAAAGGGTCACACTTAAAACTTAATCATCTTATCTCAACATGCTCTAACTCACTTTCTATTCAATTAATTAGAGTTCAACAAAGGATTACCAAATAATCTCTCTCTTCTTCACTCTGACTACAAAACTAAGTGAAATATATGCCTTGCTTCCAAAGAGCTGAATAACATGAACTTTCAGTTTGGAGTTCTTGTAATAACTCAACATTTCTCTAAGCACTTTATACACTATATCTCATCTAATCCTCACACATCCCCTCGGAAGCATACACCACTGTTAATTTCATGCTTTGAATGAAAAATTGAGAAATAAGAGGTTGGTTATCTTCCTCAAGGCCACAAAGATAGTACATGCTTTCAAATTTAAACAGTTTTCCCAATGAAACTTTCTGGTAGGCCAATAAACTCACNCATTACTTTGCTGACTAAGGTCCGTCTAGTCAAGGCTATGGTTTTTCCTGTGGTCATGTATGGATGTGAGAGTTGGACTGTGAAGAAGGCTGAGGGCCAAAGAATTGATGCTTTTGAACTGTGGTGTTGAAGAAGACTCTTGAGAGTCCCTTGGACTGCAAGGAGATCCAACCAGTCCATTCTGAAGGAGATCAGCCCTGGGATTTCTTTGGAAGGAATGATGCTAAAGCTGAAACTCCAGTACTTTGGCCACCTCATGCGAAGATTTGACTCACTGGAAAAGTCTCTGATGCTGGGAGGGATTGGGGGCAGGAGGAGAAGGGGACGACCGAGGATGAGATGGCTGGATGGCATCACGGACTCGATGGACGTGAGTCTGAGTGAACTCTGGGAGATGCTGATGGACAGGGAGGCCTGGCGTGCTGCGATTCATGGGGTCACAAAGAGTCAGACACGACTGAGTGACTGAACTGAACTGAACTGATACAACCTCTATTCAATGTACCCTTTCTTTGTCATTAATTTGTGGTTCCGGGTGGGCCCTGGGCAAGAGAATACTACTCCTATTCTGTGGAATCAGGGTGGGTTTCCTGTCACATTGAACTGTGTGGTCCAGGCTACCTGCCCTTTCCAAGGGGAAGGCTCAGAGTGAATACAGAAATATACTGACTCATTAGCATCATGGTGGCTTGTGTTTATGTTTCTTCACCATTTCTCATGTCTGATCTCGAAATCTCAATGCTAGGCTAGTTTGGATTTTATTTGACAGCTAACGTGATTACAAGTTCTTGACATAAACAGGCTTGAGTTATAAAGATTATGCTGACTGCAGTGTGTTGAACAGACTAGAGGGAACAACACTAATATCAGGGAGTAAAGAAGTTGGGATGTTGTTGCAGTAGTTCGGGAGGAATACATCGAAGGGCTGCCTTGGGGGAGGCTTATGATCAATGCAGAGATGAGTACAGAGGTGGGATGTTTTCTGGAGGTTGAACCAACAGGCAAGCAACTGGGTCTGGGTAGGTGAGGTAGACAAGACAGAGATCATGTGCTCAGTTTGTAACAAACTCAATAGAGTAAGAAGCTCGGGTACAAGAGCCTTCCCCATAGAGCCTGACTGATGGAGCAGAAAATTTTACCTTGAGCAGCATAGTGCCCTTGGCCCGCATACCCATTTCTGTGGGTAGTGCTCCTGTAGTCACACCAGGGTGTTGCTTCAGGTGTAGCTCCTTCTCAAGGGAGTGTAGAGAGAGCAGAAGTCCTCTGGCATGTGAAGCCAGAGAAGTGGGAGAAAATCCAGGTTAGAAGCCTGGGAGTACCCCACTGCTCATCTCTACAAGTCAGGAAGTTGGGATGTCAAGAGGAAAAAGTGTAGAGCCTGAGGGAGTACCACTGGTAAGTTTACATGGTGGGGCAGATTTTCTGTGTTTCAGCTCTATTCAAGTTAACACAAAAGTGTCAAGTGTCATGACTTCCCTGGTGGTCCACTGGTTAAGAGTATGTACTCCCTATATAGGGTGCCTAGGTTTGATCCCTGGTTAAGCAAATCGCAACTAAGAGTTCGCATGCCTCAATTAAAGGTCCCACATGCCCCAAATAAAGATCCCACTTGCCACAACCAAATATTCCACATGCTGCAACTAAAAGGATCTCGCATGCTGCAACTAAACAACTAAAGACCCGGATGCTATAACTAAAAGATCCCACCTACCACAATGGAAAAACCCCTTGTGCTCTAACTAAAGTTCCTGCCTGTGGCAATGAAGATCCCACGTGCCACAACTAAGCCCAACATAGCCAAATAAATTAAACAAATATTTAAATATTAAATATACAAAGATTCATTTAAAAACCTTCAGTTCAGTTCAGTTCAGTCGCTCCGACTCTTTGCAACACCATGAATTGCAGCACGCCAGGCCTCCCTGTCCATCACCATCTCCTGGAGTTCACTCAGACTCACATTCATCGAGTCCGTGATGCCATCCAGCCATCTCATCCTCGGTCATCCCCTTTTCCTCCTGCTCCCAATCCCTCCCAGCATCAGAGTCTTTTCCAGTGAGTCAACTCTTCACATGAGGTGGCCAAAGTACTGGAGTTTCAGCTTTAGCATCATTCCTTCCAAAGAAATCCCAGGGCTGATCTCCTTCAGAATGGACTGGTTGGATCTCCTTGCAGTCCAAGGGACTCTCAAGAGTCTTCTCCAACACCACAGTTCAAAAGCATCGATTCTTCGGCGCTCAGCTTTCTTCACAGTCCAACTTTCACATCCATACATGACCACAGGAAAAACCATAGCCTTGACTAGGCGGACCTTAGTCGGCAAAGTAATGTCTCTGCTTTTGAATATACTATCCAGGTTGGTCATAACTTTTCTTCCAAGGAGTAAGCGTCTTTTAATTTCATGGCTGCAGTCACCATCTGCAGTGATTTTGGAGCCCAAAAAAATAAAGTCTGACACTGTTTCCACTGTTTCCCCATCTATTTCCCATGAAGTGATGGGACCGGATGCCATGATCTTCGTTTTCTGAATGTTGAGCTTTAAGCCAACTTTTTCGCTCTCCTCCTTCACTTTCATCAAGAGGCTTTTTAGCTCCTCCTCACTTTCTGCCATAAGGGTGGTGTCATCAGCATATCTGAGGTTATTGATATTTCTCCCGGCAATCTTGATTCCAGCTTGTGTTTCTTCCAGTCCAGCGTTTCTCATGATGTACTCTGCATATAAGTTAAATAAGCAGGGAGACAATATACAGCCTTGACGTACTCCTTTTCCTATTTGGAACCAGTCTGTTGTTCCATGTCCAGTTCTAACTGTTGCTTCCTGACCTGCATACAGATTTCTCAAGAGGCAGGTTAGGTGGTCTGGTATTCCCATCTCTTTCAGAATTTTCCACAGTTTATTGTGATCCACACAGTCAAAGGCTTTGGCATAGTCAATAAAGCAGAAATAGATGTTTTTCTGGAACTCTCTTGCTTTTTCCATGATCCAGCGGATGTTGGCAATTTGATCTCTGGTTCCTCTGCCTGTTCTAAAACCAGCTTGAACATCAGGGAGTTCACGGTTCACATATTGCTGAAGCCTGGCTTGGAGAATTTTGAGCATTACTTTACTAGCGTGTGAGATGAGTGCAATTGTGCGGTAGTTTGAGCATTCTTTGGCATTGCCTTTCTTTGGAATTGGAATGAAAACTGACCTTTTCCAGTCCTGTGGCCACTGCTGAGTTTTCCAAATTTGCTGGCATATTGAGTGCAGCACTTTCACAGCATCATCTTCCAGGATTTGAAACAGCTCAACGGGAATTCCATCACCTCCACTAGCTTTGTTCTTAGTGATGCTTTCTAAGGCCCACTTGACTTCACATTCCAAGATGTCTGGCTCTAGATTAGTGATCACATCCTCATGATTATCTGGGTCGTGAAGATCTTTTCTGTACAGTTCTTCTGTGTATTCTTGCCACCTCTTCTTAATATCTTCTGCTTCTGTTAGGTCCATACCATTTCTATCCTTTATCGAGCCCATCTTTGCATGAAATGTTCCCTTGGTATCTCCAATTCTCTTGAAGAGATCTCTAGTCTTTCCCATTCTGTTGTTTTCCTCTATCTCTTTGCATTGATTGCTGAAGAAGGCTTTCTTATCTCTTCTTGCTATTCTTTGGAACTCTGCATTCAGATGCTTATATCTTTTCTTTTCTCCTTTGCTTTTCGCCTCTCTTCTTTTCAGTGCTATTTGTAAGGCTTCTCCAGACAGCCATTTTGCTTTTTTGCATTTCTTTTCCATGGGGATGGTCTTGATCCCTGTCTCCTGTACAATGTCACGAACCTCATTCCATAGTTCATCAGGAACTCTGTCTATCAGATCTAGGCCCTTAAATCTATTTCTCACTTCCACTGTATAATCATAAGGGATTTGATTTAGGTCATACCTGAATGGTCTAGCGGTTTTCCCTACTTTCTTCAATTTAAGTCTGAATTTGGAAATAAGGAGTTCATGATCTGAGCCACAGTCAGCTCCTGGTCTTGTTTTTGTTGACTGTATAGAGCTTCTCCATCTTTGGCTGCAAAGAATATAATCAATCTGATTTCGGTGTTGACCATCTGGTGATGTCCATGTGTAGAGTCTTCTCTTGTGTTGCTGGAAGAGGGTGTTTGCTATGACCAGTGCATTTTCTTGGCAAAACTCTATTAGTCTTTGCCCTGCTTCATTCCGCATTCCAAGGCCAAATTTGCCTGTTACTCCAGGTGTTTCTTGACTTCCTACTTTAGCATTCCAGTCCCCTATAATGAAAAGGACATCTTTTTTGGGTGTTAGTTCTACAAGGTCTTGTAGGTCTTCATAAAACCGTTCAACTTCAGCTTCTTCAGCATTACTGGTTGGGGCATAGACTTGGATAACTGTGATATTGAATGGTTTGCCTTGGAAACGAACAGAGATCATTCTGTCGTTTTTGAGATTGCATCCAAGTACTGCATTTCGGACTCTTTTGTTGACCATGATGGCTACTCCATTTCTTCTGAGGGATTCCTGCCCGCAGTAGTAGATATAATGGTCATCTGAGTTAAATTCACCCATTCCAGTCCATTTTAGTTCGCTGATTCCTAGAATGTCGACGTTCACCCTTGCCATCTCTTGTTTGACCACTTCCAATTTGCCTTGATTCATGGACCTGACATTCCAGGTTCCTATGCAATATTGTTCTTTACAGCATCGGATCTTGCTTCTATCACCAGTCACATGCACAGCTGGGTATTGTTTTTGCTTTGGCTTCATCCCTTCATTCTTTCTGGAGTTATTTCTGTCAGCCCTCTCCACCATGACCTGCCCATCTTGGGTTGCCCCACAGGCATGGCTTGCTTTCATTGAGTTAGACAAGGCTGTGGTCCTAGTGTGATTAGACTGACTAGTTTTCTGTGAGTATGGTTTCAGTGTGTCTGCCCTCTGATGCCCTCTTGCAACACCTACCATCTTACTTGGGTTTCTCTTACCTTGGGCGTGGGGTATCTCTTCACAGCTGCTCCAGCAAAGCACAGCCACTGCTCCTTACCTTGGACAAGGGGTATCTCCTTACCACCGCCGTTCCTGACCTTCAACATGGGATCGCTCCTCTAGGCCCTCGTGCACCTGCGAAGCCACCGCTCCTCAGGTTGCTCCTCCTGGCACCTGGCTACAAATGAACATACCTAAGAAACAAAAACAGATTACAGGTACAAAGAACCAACTTCTGCTTACTGAGGCTGGGTTGGGGGCAGGTTGTAGGAGAGGAATGGATTGGGTGTTTGGGACTAGCAGATGCAAACTATTATACACATAATGGATAAACAAGGTCCTACTATATAGCACAGGGAACTATACTCGCTACCCTGTGGTAAACCATAATGGAAAAGAAAAGAGAGAATGTCTAAATATGTAAAATAAGTCACTATGCTGTGCACCTAAAACTAGCACAATACTCTATCATCTAAACTTCAATTAAAAAACCCTTGAGCATGTAGAAGTATCAGATGTACACGATGTGATGCCAGCACCCTGTCTGAAACCTTCAGAACCATTCTCATAGTTTTTGCTGAAACAGAAGAGTCACTGGTCATCAGTAAATGTCACGTTATTTCCCAGACAATAAACAACAGAGAAGACCCTGGCTGTCACCTTTCTGAGGCTGTGCCTTCTCCGCCACACATGTAGACACACAGTAGTAAGTGTACACATTCTTTCCCCAGCTCCCTTCTCTCCCTACGGTGAGAGAGCCAGAAGAACGTGGTGAGGAAGCCTCCTCTTCTTCCCCAGCTTTTATCCAGACGATGGGGTACAAACACTGGGTCCATGCCATCAAGCAGGATGAGGGAGTGGTGTAGAAAGGGCAGGCATTCTGGCAAGTGGAGAGGAAGGGAAGCAGGCAGCAGGCAGCCCACAGAAAAAAAGATTAGTTCAATCCCCTAAAGAGCCCCATCTTGGAATCAGCGTGGACACAGCTCTCCATGTTTGTTGGGATCCAAACAGGGGCAGCTGATTGCCCTGGAAAAAGCAATCTTCCACCTTCAGTGCCCTCCTGAGCTGAGCTAACCAGTCTACATTCTCCAGCACAAAGTCACATTTTCCCACCTAAGCTGGGACTGTCACTTTGTTATTACATCTACATCAACCTTGATCTGGTATACAAGTCTTTTTAGGGCTAGCAAATGGGTTGACACTGAGACAGCCATCTGGCCATCGAGCAACAAAATCATTTCAGATTCTTAGGCCTCAAGAGTGTCATCTCAAAAACATTCATTCTGGAAGCAAGCAGTTCTCTTGTTAATCACATGCTTTCAGACTGGAGGTGTCTTGGATGAGGACAGGCAAGTACCCAGTCTGAGCCCTGCAGAGAGTTGGCCTTTCCAAAGCTTTCTGACGTGCTCACCCAAGATACGTGAGACCTTCAGCAGGGATAATTCCTCCCAAAGGGCATGCGAATGGGAACAGTCCCTGAGCATCACTGTGGTCCTATAGTACTTTCAGATGATGGCAAAGCCCTCCAATGTGTTTGTGTCTGTTCACACTATATTCTATAAGGTGAATACAAGTAATGAATTAGTGACTACTAAAACATTGCCCCCAAAGGAAATAAAGGGTTAGGTTCTGGTGAGCCTCTGGTCACAACATTTTCATCAATCAATTAATTTATTAACTTGTTTTATAGCTGTTTCTATCTAAAGATACAATTTAATTAGAAGCCCAGAATTTGTAAAACCATTTATAGTAACAAAATGATAAAACCTTCTGAAAAAAGACTCTAGAGTCTGTCCAAGTCTAAATCAATGGACAATTCCATTACTGTCTCCAGAGGTTCCTTCATTGTTGAGGAATTAGTAACCTCTGTTATGCCCCAGTGGCATCTCTGACCACCCATGACATTTAAAAGTTGCCCACAGGCCACTGATGCAAGAAACTACCCTTCTTGGCACTGTACTACATATGATTATAGAATGGCAACTGTCAGCCACATACTGGGCCATCCTCAAAATAGAGGTACTCAGAGACCCTGAGCCAGTGAATCCTATTGTCTCAAAATGGGTATGTTGAAACCCTAACCCCCAATGTGACTGTATTTGGAGATATTGCCTTTAAGGTATAACTAAGATTAAATGAAGTCATAAGTATGCAGCTGTAATCCAACTGGAGGGCATCCTTATAAGAAGAGGAAGAGATCCCACAGAGCTCTCACTCTCTCCCCACACTAAACAAAGTAAATACCATGTGAGGACACAGTAAGAAGGCAGTTGTCAGTCAAGGACAAAGGTCTTACCAGAGTATAAATTATTTTACCAAATTCTAGGTTTCCAATTGGATTAAACTGTAGGCCTTTGTAACAACTTAAATTCTTTCCTCCCTCTGTATTCAAATTTTCTGATTTCTTTCTCTTGGATCCTTTTGGCTTCTTTGTCACTGGATATACCTTGTGTGTCTGTAATGGGGGAGGTGTCACCGCTGGAAACCTGGTGGAATACAGAGCAGAGAGCAGGGGGTGAGAAGACTAACCACGAGGTGGGACGGGGAGCCTGTTCTTCCACAAAGACTCGCCTCTCAGGTGAGAACATCTTGGAAAGGGAAGCTGGGAAGGTGGGAATTGATCAGGGGCGCCGAGCGTGAGAGTGGCGAGAAGAGAAGCAGCCCAGCAGCTCGACTCCACCAAGCATGCTGTGAACCAATCTTTGACTTCTAAGAACAATGGGTCTAATGCACATCCGGCTGCCAAATAGGGAGGAGGAAGCCTGGTGCACAACTGGCTACGCCCACCGTGATGCCATAGCGAGGTTAGCAAATCCTGCAGATGCCAAGATTCATTCAAAAAGATGCTGGATCCTGCCTCCTATCATGGCTTGGGCACCACCCAGCCCTCTGCTCATTCTGGTCCTTGCAGTCATTGCTGGCTCAGCTTCAGCTCGAGCTCCCTGGAAGCTGGAGAGAGGGTCAGGGGGTTGGGGGCCCGGGGCATCTCACCTTGCACCTACCTTCTGTAAGAATGCAAAACCTGCTTTATGCTTAAAACAGCTTATGCTCAATAATTTTTTTGTGTGTGGTGAAAGGAGTCATTTGACTGCCCAGGTTGAATTATGAAAGATCTGGACACCTTTGAGAGATCAAGAGATAGCTGACTGGGGGTCACTTTCAGACCCTTGGGCTTCCAGTAAACCAGAGTGCCTCTCTGGAAGGGGTAGAAGGGGGTCAGTCAATGCATTTTATGATAGGGCTCTGGCGCCTCATCAGGACAGAAACTGGGCTCTCAGACTGCCCCCCTCCCTTAGCTAAGGGAGGCAAAGGTGAAGAGAGGGTTCTTGGCTGCCATAATAGAAGGGGAAAAGAAGGCAAAGGTCAGTGTATCAGATCTTCAGGGTAACTGGCCCCTGGAGATGAGGCCACTCTAATGCTTCAGCGTTTTGGCCCCAACATGTAGAGAAAAAAGCCTGACATTTTTGTTTTTGTTCTTGTTTAGTCACTAAGTCATGTCAACTGGGTTGAGGAATGTGAGGTAGACAAGACTCAGTTTTTAGCAAACTCAATAGAGTGAGAAGCCAGGGTGTAGTGAATGTGTGCTCAGGAGTCCTCACCACAGAGCGTGCAAGATGGAGCAGAAAAGTCAATCTTGACAGCATAGCGCCCTCTGGCCTGCACACCCATTTCTGTGTATAGTGCTCCTTCAGTCACACCAGGAAGTATACTTCAGGTGTTGGTCCTTCTCAAGGGAGTATAGAAAGAATAGAGGCCTCTGGCCTAGGAGGCCAGAGAAGTATGAGAAATTGCAGGATCAGAGCAAAAAGTCTAGCGGTTGGGAACCTGGGAGTACCCAATTGCAGGTCTCTGCAAGTCAGGAAATTGCAATCTCGGGAGGCAAAATGTAGAGCTGGGGTAATGCCACTGGTAAGTATACATGGTAGGGTTTGTTTGCTGTGTTTCAGCTCTATTCAACTTAATACAAAAGTCTCAAGAAAAAAGATCTCATATGCTGCAACTAAAATATCCTGCATGCCTCAACTAAAAAGAACTCACATGACCCAATTTAAAGATTCCCCCATGCCACAATTAAGATCCTACATACTTCAACAAAGATCCCACATGCCACAACAAAGATCCTGCATACCATAACTAAAAGATGCCCCATTCCATTATGTAAACAACTGAAGATCCCACACAGTGAAACAAAGATTCCTCATACTGCAGCAAATACCCTGCATAACACAAATAATGGATCCTGCATGTCACAACAAAATGATTCCACAAGCTGCAACAATGATCCCAAATGCCCCAACTGAAAGATCCCCCATGCTGTGAGTAAACAACTAAAGATTCCACAGGCTACAACAAAATATCCCACACACCACTACAAAGATCCCACATACCACAACTAGAGGATCTTGCATGCTGAAACTAAAGATCATACACACTGCAAATCAGATTACCGTGCCACAACTATAGATCCCACATGGTGCCTCAAAGATCCCCCGTGCTGCAACTGAAGACCCACATGCTGAGCAAAGGTCCTGCATACCACAACTAAAAGATCCCTTGTGCTTTAACTAAAGTTCCTGCATGTGTCAATGAAGATCCCACGTGCCACAACCAAGACCAACATAACCAAATAAATTAAACAAATATTTAACAATTCAATATTAAAAAAAAGATTCATTTATAAACCTTCACCTGGCTACAAATGAACATATCTATGAAACAAAAACAGATTACAGATCACAGAGAACAGACTTCTTGATACCAAGGCGGAGGTGGCGGGGTGGGGGGCGGTTATAGGAAAGGAATGGTTTGGGATTTGGGGACTAGCAGATGCAAACTATGATACACAGAATGGATAAACAACAAGGTCCTATTGCATAGCACAGGGAACTATATTCAATATCCTGCGGTAAACCATAATGGAAAAGAATATAAAAAGATGTCTAAATATGTATAACCGAGTCACTCTGTTGTGTACCTGAAACTGATATAACACTGCTATACTCCAATAAAAAGAAAAACCCTCAAGTGTGTAGAAGCGGCTTACCTCCAACATACAGATTCAGATGGACACAATGCGCTGTCAGCACCCTGCCCGACCGAAACCTTCACAACCATTTTCATTTGCATAGTTGTTGCTGAAACAAAGAAGTCCCTGGTCACCAGTAAATGTCACATTATTTCCCAGAGAACAAACAACAGAGAACACCCCAGCTGTCATCTTTCCAGGGTCATGCCTTCTATGGCACACATGCAGATGTATCTAGTCATACCTGTACACATTCTTTACTCCATCCCCTTCTATCCCCATGGTGAGCCCGCCAGAAGCATATGGTGAGGAAGCTTTCTCCTCCTTCTCCCCAGCTTTTATCCAAGGACTGAGTCCATGTCAACAGGCAAGTGGAGAAGAGAGGAAGCATACAGGGGGCAGTCCACGGAAAAAAATCATTAAGTCCATCCCCTAAAGAGCCTCATCTTGGAGTCAGCATGAACAAAGCTTTCCATGTTGGTGGAGATTCATCCAGGGGCAGCTGATTGCCATGGCAAAAATAATCTTCCACCCTCAATGTCTTCCTGAGCTGAGGTAACCAGTCTACATTCTCCAGCACGGTCACATTATCTGAGCTGGGACTAATATTTTGTTGTAACATCCATATCAACCTTGCTCTTGTATACCTGTTTTTAAGGCCAGGAAATGGCTGGACACTGAGAAAGAACTTTCCGGTCCTTACCAGCAAAATCATTTCAGATTCTTAGGCCTCAATGGTGTCTTCTCAAAGACATTCATTCTGGGAGCAAGCAAGCAAACACTTCTCTTGTTAATCATGTGCTTTGAGACTGGCGATGTCTTAAGTACCCAGCCTAAGCCCTGCAGAGAGTTGGCCTTTCCAAAGCTTTCTGACCTGCTCACCCAAGATCGCTGACCTTAAGCAGTGATGTTTTTTCCAAAAGGGCGTAGAAATAAAAAGGGTTGCTGAGCAGCACTGTGATCCTATAGTACTTTCAAACGATGACCAAGGAATATCAGTCCCTGCAATGTGTTTGTGTCTTTTCACTCTATATTCTATATATTCTTAAAGTCAATACAAGTAATGAATTAGTGACTACTAAAACATTAACCCCAGGGGAAATAATGGGTTAGGTTCCTATGAGCCTCTGGTCACAATATTTTCATCAATCAATATATAAACTTGCTTTCTATTACTGTCTATAAAGTTACAATTTAATCCAATTAGAAAATCAGAATTTACTATACTGATTTATATGAACAAATCTTACAACAAAAGACTCTAGAATCTGTCCAGATCTAAATCAATGGACACTTCCATTGGTGTCTCCAGAGATTCCTTCATTGTTGAGGCTCTAGTAATCTCTGTTATGCACCTCCCAGCATCTCTGGACCACCCATGACACCTATAAGTTGCCCATAGGGCACTAGTGCCAAAAACTACACTTCTTGGCCCTGTACTACAAATGATTATAGAGTGGCAACCATTGCCCATATATTGGGCCATCCTCAAAATAAAGGTACCATTGCCCATATATTGGGCCATCCTCAAAAGAAAGGTACTCAGCGACCCTGAGCCAGTGAATCCTATTCTCTCAAAATGGGTATGCTGAAACTCTGAACCCTCAATGTGACTATATGCGGAGATATGGCCTTTAATGGCTAATTAAGATTAAATGACATNGTCACTGGAAAAGTCCCTGATGCTGGGAAAGATTGCGGGCTAGAGAAGAGGGTGTCAGAGAATGAGATGGCTGGATGGCATCACAGATGCAGTGGACATGACCTTGGGCAAATTTCAGAGATGGTGAGGGACAGGGAGGCCTGGTGTGCTGCAATCCATGGTGTTGCAAAGAGTCGGACATGACTGGTCAACTCAACAACAACGACATATCAAAGCAATAATTTCAGTGATTCCAGACTCTTGCATCTTCCCATATGTAGTGAAGTCGCTCAGTCATATTCTGCTCTTTGTGACCCCATGGACACCAGGCTCCTCTGCCCATGGGGTTTTCTAGGCAGTAGGACTGGGGTGGGTTGCCATTTCCTTCTCCAGGGAACTTCCCAACCCAGGGATTGAACCCAGGTCTCCCACATTGTAGACAGACGCTTTACCGTCCGAGCCACCAGGGAAGTCTTCCCATATGTAGAAGAGCACTAAATTCTTTATCTTGAGATATCTGGTTTTGTTTCATTAACAGTAACCTTTTGATTCCCTGGTCTTTGTTGCAGACACTCCTGTATATCCTGGCACTCTCCCTGCCTCTTCGGAGCAGTCCCTCGGAGTTATCTTAGATGCTGTGTCTCAGGTTAAAGTCCTCAGGTTAAAGTTTTGTCTACCAAATAAAACATAACTCTTAGCTTTTAGGTTGTGTATTTTTTTTCTTTTTTTTCCAGTCGACAATGGAAATGGGTAGGAAAGCGCTGATTTTACTCTATGTTCACCTAATGGATCTGACCTCCTTGCCCCTCCCCCAGCCCTTTCACACTTGGAGTCAGTTTTACCCTGGAATCAGCTCTGTTCCTGACCCTAATTCCCCTGCCTTTGTGTACCCTGTTGTCTCTGCCAGGACTATTGTCCTGCTTCTCACACCTCTGATGAAGACCCGCTTGGTATGCAAGCCCAGCTTTTAAGAAGCCCTTTTCCCAGGACAGAGTTGATTGTTTCCTTTTTTTTCAACTGTTCCTCTGCCATACCTCCTTTTTACAGTTTATCCAGCTGTATTTAACTATATAGGCTTGTCTGTCTTCCTGGCTAGAGTGAACTCTCTGGGGAAGGAATTGCAAATTGTTTTCATCTTTGTCCTCAGACTCCAGGACATACTTTTGGCTTAGTAGGAGTTCAGGAACCATTGGCTGAAGGAATATATAGGTGAAGGGATGACTGCCTCTGTCTGGCTAGGTGTGGGCAGGGCAACCAATTCTCTGATGACCTGGTGGGAAATTTTATTTTCTTCCATACAAATTATCAAGAGAATTGGTACTTTTGGATTGACTTAGAAATGTTTAGCAAAACCTGTGGTCTTCTTATTCAAGAGTGGATAGTACCCACCCTGGACCCATTAGGTGTAGCTGAGCAGGCCTCCCACCCTAGTGCCCCCTTTTCCTTAATTTTACATATCTTTGAATTTTACCTGAAGGCAAATTCACTGCCTTGGAGAGTGTGAGTCCAGGAGGAAATCCCTTTGGGCAACTTGCCACATTTCATCTCTGTTCCTTTTTCTATTTTAGCCTGTCAGGGAGTTATTTTTGGTAAAGTGCTGCTCTGAGGGGAGAAGCTTGACTGTGAATAGAGGATGCAAAAGAGCTCTGAAGGTGCCTTGCTCAGGCAAAGGGGACACTTCCTTAACGGCCGCATCCCTTACTTTTACCATGGCGTCTGGGTTTTGTAGGATCATAGCAGCTCTGAATATAAGATCTGGGCCCTTAGAAGTTTGGGGGGTTGTTTTTCAGTCGCTAAGTCGTGTTCTATTCTTTGTGATCCCATGGACTACAGCACAGCAAGCCTTCCTGTCTGGGTGTTATGAACTGAATGTTTATGTCCTCTATCCAAGTTCGTATGTTGAAGTCCTAACCTCCTTGCCCCTCAGGGTGATGGTATTAGGTGGGGCCTTTGGGAGTCATCTAAGTCAAGATGGTTTCAGCCTCATGAATAGGATAAGTGCCCTTAGAAAAGAGGCTTTGGAACGCCCTCTAGGCACTTCCACTAGGTGAGGACACACCAGAAGTCTGGGACCCTAGAGAGGGCCCTTACCCGGCCAGACGTACACCCTGATCATGGAGGTCTAGCCTCCAGGACGGTGAGAAAGAAATGTGTGGTTTATAAGCTATCAGGTATTTTGTTATCACAGTCCAAAAGAACTGAGACAGGGACCATAGTCGAAAATCCACGGGCCTTGGAGCCAGGCATTTCCGGGTTGCAATCTTGGCTCTGTAATTTACCAGCTACTAAGCATGGGGAAACGTGTCCGCTTCTCTGAAGTTCTCTTCCTTTATCTGTGAAACAGGGACACCACCACTAATTTTGCAGAGAGAACTGAGATTTAGAGACGATTCATTTTAAAATGTCTCGTCTGTAGAAAACCTTCAATGAATAGAAGGCATTTGATCATGGGCTCTCTCCCTTAACTTTTGAATAATTGTAAAAATTTTCCCTGAAGCGTATCTAATCTTCCTTTCTGGCTGAAAGCACCATCAGTGAGTAGCTGTCTTAGAACCACTATAAAAGGAGTTGTCCCTATTTTTGTTATCCTTTACATTCACTGCTTTAATTTCAAAATCAAAGTGTGGCATTTTAAGAGTAAACCCATATTTATCAGTAAAAGCTGCAAAACTAATAGTGGAGGTGGGGTCGGGAAGGGAGTGGAGATGTAGGATTTGTGAAAACTCTTTGGTGCAAATAACCTCCTACCTGTAGCATAATATGTATGCAGACATGCAGCTGCTGGTTTCAACACAATGTTGTCTACCTAAGGTTCCACAAGTGCTGTTTTGCCCTGGGGAACTGTTCGAGCTATGTCAGGTTGACGGTTCAGGGTCCAAGAATGACTCTTATCAAATTTGGGATCCGAAGCCCTGTATGAACCCAGTTTAGTATTCAGGAGATGTATCCATAGCAGCCGCTGTCAGGGCAACTATCACCAAGGGTAGACAGTTGATGGCTTTCTTCCTGCTGTGTGTCTCTTCTAAACAGTCTTAAAACTAGCACCTGCCCCCATCACCACCCATTTGTAAGACAGAGCGAAGAAAGTCCATCTTCTCTGCATAAGTGGCAGTCCTCAGGTCCCCTCACTATAATTTTGTAATAATGAAGACCAAAGTTCCTATTTGTGGGAGGGACATTTGAATCATTTGAACGACAAGAAGTAGCCACGTGCAGAAATGAGGGGAGGGGCATTCCTGGCACCATGAGTCAAGGCAGCCTGTGGTCCCTTTGATGATCTGAAGGAAGGTTTGGGTTTATGCGTCAAGCACCAGGGAGAAAAGTGCGCTCTTGCTAGGTCGTTTCAGTTGTGTCCGACTCTGTGACATCATGGACTGTAACCCTCCAGGCTCCTCTGTCCATGGAATTCTTCAGGCAAGAATACTGGAGTGGCTTGCCATGCCCTTCTCCAGGGGATCTTTCCAACCCAGGGATCAGACCTGGGTCTCCCGCATTGCAGGCAGATTCTTTACCATCTGAGCCACCAGGCAAGCCCCAACCGGACAGGCAAGCAGAGGCCAAATCATGAAGGGCCTTGAAGGACATGATAAAGAGCTCAGAATTGATTCTAAGAGAGCAAGAAGCCCTTGGCAGGTTTAAGCAGGAAAAAGGTGCCATTTGATGTATAGTTTGAAAAGATCACTCTGGCTGCAATGAAGAGAGTACAGTCAGTTCTTGGTATCCTCAGCAAGTTGGCTCAAGGACCCCTGCAGGTACCAAGGTTCTCAGATGCTCAAGTTCCTCATATAAAGTGGCATAATATTTGAATCTGACCTGTGCACATCCTTTTGTATACTTAAAATCATCTCTAGATTACTTAATACACCTAATACAATGCTGGTTGTTCAGTCACTAAGTCGTATCTGACTCCTTGAGACCCCATGGACTGCAGCACGCCAGGCTTCCCTGTCCTTCCCTATCTCCTGAAGTTTGCTCAAGTTCATGTCCACTGAGTTGCTATCTAACCATCTCATCCTCTTCTACCCTCTTCTCTCGTCCCCAGTCTTTCCCAGCATCAAGTCTTTTCCAATGAGTTGGCTCTGTATCAGGTAGCCAAAGTATTGGAGCTTCAGCTTTAACTGAATACAATGTTAACGCTATGTAAAAATTGTAAATGCAATGTAAATGCTATGTAAATAGTTGCTGATATGCAGCAAATTCAAGTTTTGCTTTTTGGAACTTTCTGGATTTTTTTCAAATATTTTTGATCCGTGATTGGTTGAATATGCAGATGTGGAATCTGACCATACTCTCTAGGACTGAGAGTGGGAAAAGGAAACCAGATAGGAAATGGGCAGTAGTCCTGGCAATAGGTATTTTTCAACTGGACTAAGGTGTGTGTGAAAAGAAGAGAGACGAAAAGCAAAGAAGAAAAGGAAAGATAAAAGCATCTGAATGCAGAGTTCCAAAGAATAGCAAGAAGAGATAAGAAAGCCTTCTTCAGCGATCAATGCAAAGAAATAGAGGAAAGGAACAGAATGGGAAAGACTAGAGATCTCTTCAAGAAAATTAGAGATACCAAGGGAACATTTCATGCAAAGATGGGCTCAATTTTATTTTATTTTATTTTATTTTGTCTTTTCTGTCTACAAAATCGCTCACAATATTTTAGATGTCAAGCAATACAAATTTACACCTTTGAATTTTATCTCCATTTAATCACGAATGGTCCAGACCTTCTGGGTGGTTATGGGGAGGGGTTCAGAGACCCAGTAACTCACCTCTTGGGTAGCCCAGGAAAGGTGGGCATTACAGGACAATGTAGGACATGTGGGGTTGCATTCTGGAACAGGATGAATCAGAAGGGTCTGTGGGAAGAAGGTTTTGCAGTATTCAGTGACTGAGGTAGCCCCTGATTCATGAGCCAGATGTGACTGGGTTCTCTGAATAATTCTGCTGGCTGACAAGGAAACACTCTTCAGGAAGAATATGCAGGAATGCATCTGGATGCACTCAATAAGGAGAGTCTGAAGAGGACACACTTATCTGGTGGAGCAGAGCAAGGAAAGAAGCTTGGAATTAGGCCATTTAAGGTCCTCTCAATTACACCAGATATCAACTCAGCAAAAAATATTAATATTAGTCCTCACCCCAACACTGGCCACTCCCTGTAACAAGTGCCCACCGGCATGTGCATAAGTACGCACACAGGAAACATTACACAAGACTGAGGAAGAGGAGAACTTAGTCCCTGGGCGTGGGTACATGGACCTGTTGGCAACAGTTCTCCAACCCCTGTGATTTGGTCACTGTTAGCACAGTAACATAGGCAATGAAACAAGGGGGCTCCATCTCAAGTGGACATCCCCATCCCTACCACCAATTCCTCTAGGACTGGCAATCAGGCAGGGTGCCTGGGCAAGGGTTTAAAAGCCCAGGCTGACATCTCCCCCAGCCGTCTCCTTCTAAAAGTTTGTCTACTCACCCACGGCCCCCCAAGCCCCTGGCAGCCTGGCAACTCCTGATAGCTTACAGTGAACGATGTCGGATTCATGATCTCCGAAGACAAAGGACCAGGCTTGATTACTCAAGAGCTTTTGTGTAGCAGAGTTTTATTAAAGTAAGAAAAGAGACAGAGAAAGCTTCTGACAGAGACATCAGAAGTGGGGAGGGAGAATACCTCCCTTACTAGTCTTTAGCAAAGGAATTATATACTTTTTAATAAGTTATTATAATAATTCAAAAGAAGGTACCAGACCCACTCCCACAATTTACAGTTTAGGATAACAGGATTAGAACTTAACAACAGAAAGATCCTACCAGACCCACTCCTATTATATACATTTTAAGATCAGGATTAGTCAGAAGGCTTTCAGGAAGGACAAACTGTCCTCAAACAGGATACATTATTGTTATATAATCCTTAGTACAGAGTTTAAACTTAGTTGTTTGTTGTGTAATCATCAGTTCTGGGCTTAAAGAAAAAACTTACAGACTAAGGAATGTAGAGAAAAAAAAGATGTTTGTCCTTTCCTCCTCCTTGAGAATTCCAGACCCTTCTCTCCTTAGGGACCCCCGGATTTCTTATCAATCTGCCTAGGAATTTACTCTCTCACTCCTGCTTACCAATTAAAGAAGTGCAGAGCGAAGTCAGGAACATCAGAAGAGAGGTTAGATGTCAAGTGGAATTTTCTGGTGGAATTGTGGTCATCACCCTTCAAGAGCTGGATCCTGGTGAGCTGTAGATGCACAGGGACTTGCTGCTCATCTGGACTCCGTTGCTCCGAGTTGGAGAACACTGGAGACTGCTACAGACCTGGAAGAAGACAGAGGAGGGGGTAAGTGGGCTCACCACGAGGTGGGGCAGGAAGCTTGTTCTTCTGCAAAGATATGGCACTAAGCTGAGACCATCTTGGCAAGGGAGGTGGGGAAGGTGGGAATCAATCAGGGTCCCTGAGCCTGGGTGCGGAGAGTAGAATACTCCACAAAGCATGCTGCAAAGGAATCCCTTGATTCTAAGAGCAGCAGGTAGGATGCACTTCCAGCAGCCAGCTAAGAATCAAAAACCCTGTGCACAACTGGCCCCACCTACACTGATGGAATCATGAGGTATCCCACAAATGCCAGGAACCAATCAAGAAAATGCACAGTCCTGCCTATTATGGTTTGGGTACTGCCAAACTCTCTGCTTATTCTGGCCTCTGCTGTCATTCCTGGCTCAGCCCCAGCTCCAGGTATGTGGCAGCTGGAGAACTGGGAGATGGGTTGGCAGTGTGGGGCACCTCATCCTGCACCTACCCTCTGTAAAAAAACGCAAAGTCTACTTTTTCCTTTAAAGAACTTATGCCCAAGAGCTTGCTTTGTGGGTTGAAATGAGTTAATTTACTGCCAGGGTAATCATGAAAGATCTGGACACCTTTGAGGTAAACCAGAGTGCCTCTCCTCTCAAAGTGGTGGAAGAGGGTCAGCCAATGCATTTTATGATAGGGCTCTGGAGCCTCATCAGGATGGAAAACTGGGCTCCCAGACTGCCTCCCTCCCTTAGCTAAGGGAGGCGAAGGTAAAGTGAGGGTTTTTGGCTGACATCATAGAAGGGGAAAAGAAGGCACAGTTCAGTGCATCAGATCTTGAGGGCAATTAGCCCCTGGAGAGCAGCACACTCTTAATGCTCCAGTGTTCTGGCCCCAACATGTAGAGAAAAAAGCCTCACATTTTCATTGCTGTTCTCCTTTAGTCGCTAAGTTATGTCACTCTCTTTTGCAGCCCCATGGACTGTAGTCTGCCCAGCTTCTCTGTCCATGGGATTTCCCAGGCAGACTACTGAAGTGGCTTCTCGTTTCCCTCTCTGGGGATCTTTCCAACTCAGCGATCAAACCTGAGTCTCTTGCATCTCCTGCACTGGCAGGCGGATTCTTTACCACTGAGCCACCATGGAAGTACTCTAAATGGATTAAAATCTGCTTTTATGGAATACACTGGACTGGCCAAAAAGCTTGTTCAGATTTTTGTGCAAGATGTTATGGAAAATAACATCTTTGACCCAACCCAATGTTTAAACCAACTGGTATGTAAAAACTGAGTTTGGTGCTCACTGGCTTTTCAGTTAATGGGATACAGCCTGCTATAAAGAAGTAAAATGAGGCCATCTTCGGTTCCTTTATATAGCAGTGTCTGTGTGGGAAAATGAATGGGTGAGCCTCTTCAAGTATGAGTGTGTTAATAAGAATATATTTGTGTGATTAAGGAAATGTTTGTGCATGCATGAGTGAACAACTGACATATCCATGGATATTACCATGTTTGTGTGTGAGTGTAAAAATTTAAGCCTGTTCACTTGTCTGATATTTGGGGGGGCATGTTGGGCTTCCCTGGTGGCTCCACTGTTAAAAAGTCTGCCTTCAACGTGCAAGACTTGGGTTTGATCCCTGGGTCAGGAAGATCTCCTGGAGAAGGAAATGGCAACCCACTCCAGTATTCCTGCCTGGAAAATCCAGTGAACAGAGGAGCCTGAAGTGCTACAGTTCATGGGGTCGCAAAGAATTACACTCAGTTGAGCAACTTTCACACATATGTTGTGCAGGGTGCAGGATCTTAGTTCCCCAACCAGGNTCCCTGGGTCAGGAAGATCTCCTGGAGAAGGAAATGGCAACCCACTCCAGTATTCCTGCCTGGAAAATCCAGTGAACAGAGGAGCCTGAAGTGCTACAGTTCATGGGGTCGCAAAGAATTACACTCAGTTGAGCAACTTTCACACATATGTTGTGCAGGGTGCAGGATCTTAGTTCCCCAACCAGGTAATGAACACGGGGCCACAGCAGTGACACTGCTGAGTACCAATCACTGGACTACCAAAGAATTCCCCTGTATGATATTTTAAAAGTACATCTGACTCTTAAACAATAGGGTTTGAATAGTGCAGGTCCACTTATATGCAGATTTCTTCAATAGCAAATACTGTAGTACTACACAATATATGATTAGTTGAATCCATGCATGCAAAACCCTGGATTCACAGAAACATTATATTGTGATGGTAGATTACAAGTTAAATATATTCAGATTCACATGGATGGTCAGAACCCCTAACCTTGCATCACTCAAAACTCAACTACATTAGAATACTTGAATGAATTTTGTGTGATTGTGAGTGAATGTGAGAGTGTCTTGGTGAGTGTGAGCACATTCCTACTTCTGAGCATGTTAATGTGTATATGAGTGACTATGAGTGTATGGATGTAAGTATAACTGATTCAATTTGTCATCACATTCAAGTGAATGTGTGAGCAGTTATTATGAGTAAACAAGTGTGAGAGCATGTTTGTGCCAGTCGATGTGACCTTGTGCATGTCTATAACCACATGTTTGAGAATGAGCATGGGAGCCTATTGAAATATGAGTTTGTATGTTGAAGTAAATGGAACTTTTCATACAGATAAGTGAATGTGTGACCATGGGCATGAATATTAGCATATTCATGTATGTGAGATGAACGTCTGTTTTTGATCATGTGAAAGTGGAGTATATTTCTGTAAGTTAATGTCCAAGTGTGTGCATATGAGTACACTTGAATACCTCTACGTGTGAAAATGTGGGAACTTCATAGTAAGTATGAGCATATTCACCTGTGAGAATATAAGTACAATGCTGTTTGTATCTTCTACATGGGGAATTGTATATGACTGGGATCATATTTGAATGTGTGTAAGTGAATGTGTGAGCTAGTTTGAGGGAATGTATGTGTAAGGACATTTTCATGAGTGAGTATGTAACTGTTCATTTGTGTAAGCTTGTTAATGTGTATTTTTGTGAAAACGATATGAGTATGTGTTTGTGTTTTTATGTGAGTCATCTGTGTGTATAGGTATAAGCTTTGTGATGCCTGTGAGAAAGTTTGTATTCACATAAATACATGAAAATGCTCCTCTTTCTGAATATATTAATATGCACATATAAGGGCATCTGAGTGTATTGTTGTGCTCATATATGTGTCTGTCTGTGAATGAATTTGTAAGCATGCTGATGTCTTAGTGGACATGTGAGCATTTTGTATAAGGGAATGTGTATGGTTACATGAGTGTGCCTATGAAAGTAAATGAGGGAGCACATTTGATTCAATGAATATGCAAGTATGTCTGTGTGTGACCTCATTTATGTGTGAGTGAGTGTGAGTATATCAGTCTCTCTGTGCGGAAGTACCAGCATGTTCATGTGTGGAAATGTGTGAGTGTGTCCACATGTGTGAGTGTGTTGAAAGAAAATGTAAAATCATGGGTTAGTGTGTTCACAAGTGAATTTGTAAAGATGTGTGTGTTCATGTGAGACAATGAGTGTGTCTTANCTCTCTGTGCGGAAGTACCAGCATGTTCATGTGTGGAAATGTGTGAGTGTGTCCACATGTGTGAGTGTGTTGAAAGAAAATGTAAAATCATGGGTTAGTGTGTTCACAAGTGAATTTGTAAAGATGTGTGTGTTCATGTGAGACAATGAGTGTGTCTTACATGTGAATAAATTTGTGAACATATTCATGTGAATGAGAGAATGTGTGCATTTGTGGTAGCATCCATGTGTCTATTTGTGTGTAAGAATTTAGGATGTATCTGTTAGTGAATGTGTTATGTCTGCATATAAGCATGAATTGTTTTAGGAAATTTGTAAGCATATGCATTAGTGACAGCAGGTATGTGTGTGTGAGAGAACACACAGACGTTTGTGCACAAGTATGTAAATATAGAATTAAGACTGGACATGTGATTTGTATAAACCGTTACATATAAGAGTATATATGTGAATGAGTTTGTAAACACATGCGTGTGATTCAGTGTGTTAGCACTAGAGTGTATAATCATGTTGAGATGGAGATTCACATATGTGTGACTGAATACATGTCTGTGTTTGTATGTGTGTTTATATACATTAATGAGAGAAAGTATCAGTGAACATGAGCGTGTATGAATGTGTTCTATGTGTGTGAATGAATCTGTGGGTATGTTTATATAAGCAAATTAATGTGTGAGTAAGTCTGTAAGATTGAACATGTGAACATATGGATGCAAGTGTGTCCGTGTGTGTTAGTAAATTTGTAAGCATTCAGTGAGTGAATGGGGTTCATCTTATAAGCATGTTCATGTGTGAGTGTATTTATATCGTGATTGTATAAGCATTTGTAAGTATGACCAGGTTCATGTACAAGTGAACACATGAGCATGCTCCATTTATGATCCCATTATTTTTTGGAAGTTGAAGTGTGAGTCTGTACATGTAAGTACAAATGACTGTCTAGTATGTCAGTGATTTTGTGAGTGTTCATGTGAGTGAATGAATGCATTATCATGTTCCTGTGAGTGAATTTTCAAGCATGTCTGTGTAAAAGAGAGAATATGTGACTATGTATGTGCCTATGAGTTAATCTGCCATATGCCCTTTTGAGTGAGTGAACTGTGAGAATGTATTAGTGACACTGCATGTGCATGTATATTATCAATTTTGTGTTTGAGTAAATTCATAAGTTTACTTGTATGTTTGAATACACATATATGTATGAGTGAATGGTAATCAAGTTATATACGCAGTATGTTGATATGCATCTGGGACAGGGTATGTGTAAATGAGTGTGTTCATGTGAATTTTAAACCACGTTTGTTTCTAAGTGAATATGTGAATGTGTGTGAGCATAAATTAAGGAACACACATGAGTATACATATATGAGTGTCAATATATATGAGTGAATGGGTATGTGGTTATAAGAGCATATTTGGGTGTGTGAATGTATGAGCATTTCATGTTTGTAAATGGTGGTTGGAGTATATCTGTTTGAATGAGAGAACCAACATGCATATGTGAGTATATAAGTGTATCCATTAGTGAGTAACCTAAGAGAATGATCATGCCAGTGAATAAATGTGTGTGCATGTCTGAAATTGATTAGTGAGCCACATTCATGGTTAAGTGTGTTGCTGTTAGTATATTCAAGCACTTTATAATATTTATACCTATTCATGTGTATGACTAAATTTTTAAATTTGTACACGGATGTTCATTTGTGTGGATGAGTTAATGTGTAAGCATACTAGTTTGCATGGGGTTGCTGATGTGAGAGTCAATTCCTAGGTAGGTTGATAAGAAGTCCAAGGAGGAGAAAAGGATAATTTTATTTTCCTCTACATTCCTTAGTCTTAGTCACATAAAACGGAAATTGAAACTGTAATCAGAAATCTTCCAGCAAACAAAAGCCCAGGTCCAGATGGCTTCACAGCTGAATTCTACCAAAACTTTAGAGAAGAGCTAACACCTATCCTACTCAAACTCTTCCAGAAAATTGCAGAGGAAGGTAAACTTCCAAACTCATTCTATGAGGCCACCATCACCCTAATACCAAAACCTGACAAAGAGGCCACAAACAAAGAAAACTACAGGCCAATATCACTGATGAACATAGATGCAAAAATCCTTAACAAACTGGAAAATAAAAGCCATATGATTATCTCAATAGATGCAGAGAAAGCCTTTGACAAAATTCAACATACATTTATGATTAAAAAAAAAAAAACCCTCCAGAAAGCAGGAATAGAAGGTACATACCTCAACATAATAAAAGCTATATATAACAAACCCACAGCAAACATTATCCTCAATGGTGAAAAATTGAAATCATTTCCCCTAAAGTCAGGAACAAGACAAGG
>SJYX01022574.1:532210-552895 GCA_006410675.1 Oreotragus oreotragus | reverse complement strand
TAGGAGGGGAGACTGGAATATGGATTGCAGATAGCACAGTCTGTACCCTCCCCGCCCCCAGCTCTTCCAGATCTCTACTCTGCATTAAGCCAGTTTCTACCTGGCACTGTCTCCTGTGCAGAGAAGCTACCAGTTACCAAGTAGATGTTCAGAAACCACTTGTTGAATCAAACGGGCTGGTAGACAGTCATTTCCCATCCTACCTCATTTGACACTGAAGGCAAATGAGGCAGAGAGGGGAAGTAATGTGCCCAAGTTCACACAGCTGGAAGCAGAACACCAGGGTAAAGAGAAAGCAGTTGAAGATGAGAGCCTTATGTGGATTTGGGATGGACAATTAAACCTTGAAAGAAATGCAGAGCTTGAAAAAGGGAGAAATTAGAAGGACCTAAACTTTGATGCTGGGAGGGATTGGGGCAGGAGGAGAAGGGGACGACAGAGGATGAGATGGCTGGATGGCATCACTGACTCGATGGACATGAATCTGAGTGAACTCTGGGAGTTGGTGATGAATAGGGAGGCCTGGCGTGCTGCGATTCATGGGGTTGCAAAGAATCGGACACACAACTGAGCGACTGAACTGAACTGAACTGAAGGTTGAAATTGGTAATGTTGCTTATTACCATCCCTGTGAAGAATGATTGCACTTGCTGAAGACATCCAAGCCATATATTCTTCCGCAAAACCTGGCTGCCAAGTGTGGATGGATCAAAGTATAATACTTGGAAACTTGATGAAGTGACCTCCACTTACTTGAAGGTACCTCAATTTTCCAGCAACTTTATCTATTCAGAAAATACTTGAGAGCCTTGAATGAGGATAAAAGATCTCTGAGTGACCAAAAGAGATCTATCAACTAATTTCTCAGTTACTAAATAAATGAAACAGCAAAAGAAAAATTGTCTGAAACACCTACTATACACAAGCCCTAATCATGCACTAGAGGCAGAAGTAAAACAGTGTGCCCATTCTCTGCGAGCACAGAGCCAAGGATGGGAGACAGACATGTAGGCAAATAGGAAAAGATCCTGTAACAGAGGTTATGAAAGAAAATTAAGAGTGTATCCAAATCAGACAGGTCAGACTGGCATTGGGAAGGGAGTCTCTGAGCCTCCTTTTTTTCTTATTGAAGTATAGTTGATGTACAACAATATGTTAATTTCAGGTGTACACTAATGTTAATGTCAGGTATACTACATACCTATTCAACATTTAAATACATTGTAAAGTAATCACCATGGTAAGTCTAATAACCATCTGTCCCCATTTAGGTTATTACAGTATTATCAGCTCTATTCCTTATGCTGTATATTATATCCCCATGACTTACTTACTTTATAACTGAGAGGTTGTACCTCTTAATCCCCTTTACCTATTTTGCCGAACACCCCACCTCTCTCCTCTGGCAACCAACAGTTCATTCTCTGTATCTGTGAGTCTATCTCTGTTTCGTTTTCTTTATCCTTTTGTTTTAAAGATTCCACACATAAGTAGAATCATGTGTTATTTGTCTTTCTCTGTGTGACTTGTTTCACTTAACACAATGCCCTCTAGGCCCGTCTGTGTTGCTGTAAATGGTAAGGTTCTGTTCTTTTTTGAGGGCTGAGTAATATTCCATTGTTTATGTACACCATATCTTCTTTATCCTTTCATCTATTGATGGGCACTTAGGTTGACTCCGTGTCTTATATTGCCAGTAAAGCTGCAGTGAATATATCGTTTCAAATTTATGTTTTTATTTTCATCGCATAAATGTTCAGAAGTGAAATTGGTGGATTATATGGCAGCTCTATTTTATTTATTTTGTTTATTTTTTTACAAAGCTCAGCACTGTTTTTCATAGTGGCTGCACCAATTATATCCCTGCCCACAGTGCACGAAGGTTTCCTTTTGCTCCGTCTCCTTGCCAACACTTGTTATTTGCTGCCTTTTGATAATAGCCATTCTGACAGATGTGAGTTGGTATCTCATTGTAGTTTTGATTTGCATTTCCCTGATGATTAGTGATATTGAGCATTTTTTAGTGTATCTACTGGCTGTGTTATGTCTTCTGTGGAAAATGATTATTCAGGTTTTCTGTTAGTTTTTTAATTGGATTGTTTCTTTTTGAAATTATATCCTATGAATTCTTTATATATTTTGAATTTAACCCTTTATGATATATTTTTTCTGTTGCTTGCTTTTTTTCTGTTGTTTCTTTTTTTTCTGTGCAGAAGCTTTTCATTTTAGTTTGATGTAAGAATTTGCATTTATTTTGCATTTGTTGCCCTTACCTAAGCAGGCAGATCCAAAAACTACCAAGATATGTACAAAAGATTTTACTGCCCACATTTTTATTTAGGAGTTTGATGGGTTTAGGTCTTACACAAAAGTCTTTAATCTTCTTTGAGTTTATTTATGAACATGGTATAAGAAAATGGTTCAGTTTCATCCTTTTGCATGCAGCTGCCCAGTTTTTCCAACACCATTTATTGAAGAAGCTCTTTCCCCCACTGTATATTCTTTATCATAGATTAGTTGACCATAGAAGTGTGGGTTTATTTCTTTACTCTTTATTCTGTTCTATTGATCTTTGTGTGTGTGTGTGTGTGTGTGTGTGTGTGCATGTGCGTGCACACACGTGCCAGTATCATACTGTTTTGATTGCTAGAACTTTGTAGTATAGTTTGAAAGTGGAGAGCCTGATACTTCCAGCTTTGTTTTTCTTTCTCAAGATTGCTTTGTAGGTCCATACCAAATTTAGGATTATTTTTTCTGATTCTGTGACAAATAGCACTGGTGTTTTGATAGCTGTTTTGTGACTAGTTGTTTTTCTCTTTCTGCTTTTAAGATTCTCTTTATCTCTTTGACATTTTAACTATAATTTGTCTTGGTGTGGGTTTCTTTGGGTTCATCTTGGTTGGGACTCTGCTTCCTGAACTTGGATATCTGTTTCCTTCAGCAGTTTAGGGAAATTTTCAGCCATTATTCTGTTTTGTTTTGTTTTTTTCCAAATAGATTTTCTGCCCCTTTGTCTCTCTTCTTATGTGGAACACATAATGTGAATGTTAGTATGTTTGATGTTGTTCCAGAAGTCTTCTAAATTCTCCTCTTTTTAAAAATTATTATTGTTGTTGTTATTATTAGGTGATTTCCACTACTCTCTCTTCTAGATCACTGATCCATTCTTCTTCATCCTCTAATTTGCTCTCAACTCCCTCTAGTGTATTTTTTCATTAGCTATGGTATTCTTCAGCTCTCATCAGTTCTTTTTCATCTGTTGCCTTTTTGAAGTTCTCACTATACTCCTCCATCATTCTTTCAAGTTCAGTTAGTATCTTTATGACCATTGTTTTGAACTTTTCCTGATAGATTGCTTATCTCTGTTTCATTTAGTTCTTTTTCTGAGGTTTTGTGTCTTCTTTCATCTGGAATAGATTCCTTTGTCTCCCTATTTTGTCTAGCTCTCTGTCTTTACATGTTAAGTAGACTAGCTATGCTTCCCAGATTGGAAGGAGTGGCTCCATGTAGAAGGTATCCTGCGGGCCCAATGGCATGGTTTCCGCTGGTCACCAGAGCCCCCCCTTGTGTGGGGTGGGTGTGCCCCCTTGTTACGGCTGGTCCACAACCGCTGCAGGCACGCTAGTGCAGCCGTGACTGTTGCAGGCTTTCTGGTAGATGGGACCAGCCACCCAGGTCAGGAGACACTTTGGGGGCATGCCAGTCCTGGCAGAGGCTGCTTGCCAGGTAAGGTGGACAGGGAACATCTTTTTTTTTTTTTCAAGCCAAACTGTATCCAACTTAAAAAAAAATACTTTTCATAAACAATCATGGTATTTCAGGCAGGATATGGGCAGACAGTCGTTAACTGTATACAACTTCAAACTCCCTTTTTCAAATGGACTACCAAAATCAGAGAGCCACTATAAAACCCAATGAAATCTTCATGTGATGCTCTGAACAGGGAAAGTTTAGACTGAGGGTTGACATTTTACATTTAGCCTGTTGTTTAACAACTTTTTGCAAGTCGACCCTGACTTTCAGGAAATGGAAATGAAAATGGCAGAAATATCACTCTGAGGAGCCATAGTCTAAAAAAATGAACTGCTCCTCTTTTGAAGGATACCATCTCAATGGTGACACTGGAAAGTCCAGATTGCCTGACATACTGGTCATCAATTTTGGGGGGTCAGGTTCCACAGGTCTCTGGGTTAGGGGAGTAATTTCTATGCTGAGGTGGAGAAGGAGAAGAGGACATAAAAACTAAACTTTAGTTTTTCCACATCACCAGGCATTTGTGCCAAGGCAGCTAATGTGTGTCAACATCAAGGAATCCCTCCTTCCTGGGAACCAAAGGAAGTCTCTCAAAGCTAGATGGGAACAGCATTTTCCCCCCACGTCAATTCAGTTTCTGAGACTTTCTGTTAGAGACATGTGCCTTTCCACACCCCCAAAAAAAACAGCAATGAAGTATTCTGTGTGCTAACAACATAGCTTAAAAAAAAGTAAAACAAAATTCTGCATTTTTATAAAGCTTGATAAAAAATAGTATTTCAAACTGTATAGTCACCAGAAGTACACAATTATCAGAAATTCACACCCTTCACTTAGCATCTCCAGCGCCTTCAGCTTTCTGTGCCTGGTCTGTTTTGCATCTCCATCTTCTGCAGGGCTATTCCCACCCTTGCCAGCACCAGCTTCCGCCTTTTCCCTTGGGTACCTTCTTTGCAGGGGCCTTTTTAGTCCTGGGCTCCGGCTTTGGAGGAGCAGGTTTAGCAGATCACCTTGCAGATCTTCTCTGTGGATTGTCCTTCACCTTGGCCTCATCTCCTTTAGCATCCCCTTCAGCCTTTCTCTTGGGTATGGTGGCTCTGGCAGTGGGACGTAGGTGCTGGACACGGATGCAGTGGCATGCGGGCTTTAGTCATTCCAGGGGTCTCTCTCGCCTCTTCACACTGCTCTGGCAGGGGACGTCTTTAAAGGGGCTCTGGCGTTAGCTGAGGCTGCCTGCTAGATGTGTAATGGAAGAGGGCTATTTTGGAGATTGTAAATCTTTTGGTGTAATTTTGAGAGGTGAATAGGAGCTTTCCAGGAGACAAAGAGAGTAAGTGAAGGAAATGTGACCTTCGCAGAAAACCACAGAGACCAAATAGCAAAGTGTTAAGCAGGGGTGCAAGGTGCAGAGTAGGGAAAAAGGAAATATTGAGACTAAAACATAGTCATGCCCCTAGACCAGACAGAGGCTTGTAGCGGCTGAGATGCCCAAAAGTCGGAGATGGAAGAAGGGGACAAAGACACATTTAATTTTTAAGAAATAATATCAGATACTGGTCTGTCAGTTTGTGTATAAGCAGAAAACAGGGATATACCCAAGAGAGTATAAGTTCATAGGAATGTACAGAAGAAAGCCTAGTATTCACAGATGTATAGATCTCACATCTTTATTCGTTCATCTGTTTATGGCCATGTAGGTCTTTTCCACATCTTAGCTTCGGTGAATAATACTGAGTGAACATTGGAGTACAGATATCTCTTCCATATCCTGTTTGCAGACAGCCACACACAAAAGAATGAAACCAGATCCCTATCTTACATCATACAAAAAATTGACTCAGAATGGATAGACTTGAATGTAAAACCTGAAATCAGAAAACTCCTGGGAGAAAACATAAGGGTTAAGCTCCTTGACATCAGACTTGGCAACGACTTTTTGGATTTGACACCAAAAGCAAAAGCGACAAAAGCAAAAATAGATGATCCACTTTTAAGACCCATGTTTTGAAAAAGATGGGCTCTTTCCAAATGAGTAGTCATGGAACTGCTGTGTTTAGCTTTCTCAGTATTCTGAAAGGCTTGCGGATTCAAGCTGAGCCTCAAAGGGTTTCTCTTTCCCCTCGCCTGCAGGGAGTCCTGGGGGATTGGCTTTTCTGGAGGCTCAGAAATATCAAGGGCCTGGTGTGTTCCCTTCTTCATCTCTAGTTACCTCGATAGGAATCTTGGCCCTGGTCTAGTGAAGGGGAGCAGCAGGGCATTCATGCCAGGAGGGTCCTTTGAGGCTTTTTCCTTCTGTAGAGCATATTCTGATGGAAAAGGCCTGATTGACCACATTCCAGGACCAAATTGGTGTGATGCTTAAAAGCGCTTTTTCATAAAGAGATAGGATAGAAGGGGGTCTTAATAATCAAGTCCAGTGTTTCTTCAATACCCCTCATTCCCTTCCTCTGGCTTCTTCATGGTGATGGCCTGTCCCCTTCTTCTCTTGGAGCCTCCAATAGAGATTTTCATATCATTTACTGGCCTCCCCCACAGCTTAAATCAATAGTATCATAATCCGGCCTCACTTCTTTGCATTTCTTCACCTCTGAGTATTCCCGTCTATATAATGAGTTGAGTATCCCGGATCCATGAACCTAACAAATTTCAGCACGAGAGAATATACTTAAAGTTCTATTGAAAAGTTTAAAATGGTAGGAATTCCCTAGAGGTCCAATGGTTAGGACTCTGTGCTTCCACTGCAGGGTCTGATCCCTGGTCCAGGGAGCTAAGATCCCATAAGCCATGTGGCACAGCCAAAACAATTAAAAATGATATATAAATAATAATTTATTTCTAGCATTATCATTTATACTCTACTCATAGATATTTCTTCAAAGAATGAAAGGAGCTTTCATAAACTAGAAACTGAATTGGGCCCAGGATAAAATGTGCTGAATTTCAGACGGACCTAATCAAAATTCATGTTTTTAAGATCGTACTAATTAAAAACCAGACAAACAAATAAGCAAAATCCATTCAACACGGTGAACCCATGCCTCATAGTACTGAACCTTTGTGCTATTTGTTTCAAGACCAGTGGATTTGCTTCTCAATGTACCTTAACTGCTTTAGCATTTGATTCAACACAAGGCCCAAATAAAACCCTTCAATGTATACTATTTATAATTTCTGTCTTTTGTTACCACACAGATGCATAAGAAATTTGAGAAAACCAGATCTTAAATTTCCCTCAATTCAAATAAGGTAGCATCATGTCATGGGGAGTGTTAGTCGCTCAGTCATGTCCAACTCTTTGTGAACCCATGGACTATAGCTCACCAGGGTCCTCTGTCCTTGGAATTCTCCAGGCAAGAATACTGGAGTGGGTGGTCATTCCCTTCTCCAGAGAATATAATAATTATATAAATATAGTAACAATATGACTATAATAGTAATAATAGGAGTAATAATAACCATGACAACCATATCTGTTATTATTATATAATCTGCCTTATACAATTGTGATGACCATGTTCTTTCTAAATGCTTAGTATGTGCTGGGTTTATTGCTCATTACTTTATGTGAATGAGTTCACTTAACCTTCAGAATGCTCTCTATGATGAAGGTGCCATTGTGCTCCTATTTTATAGAAAGGAAAAATAAGGCTCAGAGAGACAAAGACACTTGTCTAAGCACACAGTGTGGCAGGTGGCATCTGACTCCATGGTACATAGTCTTAAACTACTATGCTAGATCACTTCCTCGTTTAAAATATGGGGAGACACCAAAGAGAATCTTGTGTCAAATGTTTAATCATTTATCTGGTGGTTCTTAATGTCTAGCTTATTACTTGTAACTGATCAAAAGCATGCAAGTTCTAAAGAACAGATATCCTGATGTTATGCAGGTAGATGTGCGTCCTGGCAAAGCATAGTCAAGAAAATACAGGTAGTATATCCTCTCCTGAACACAGCTTACCCTTACCTTTCCACAGCTTATGGAAATGTAGCCCTGTAGTTGATGTTGATAATGCTCACTTGACTTCTTAACCCCTATTTAAGGAACCAGGGATGAGAATAAGATATGATACAAAGAATGTTATTTTTTTAAAGGTAACTTTTTAAAGCCCTGGTCTTAAATCTACAATCGCTCATATCTGTATGAATTCATGAGTTTGTATAAATAAGGTCTTGTGTGGTTTATATATAGAAATCTAAGATGATATATATAATCCATAGCATAGCAACCATTTTATTCCCTATTGCTGTTTATGTGCCTCCCGAAGCTTATTGCTACAGGGCTACAAGATGATGCTACATAAACATACATAGAGAGATATATATGTATTTGTGTGTGTATATATTGTGTACCCACACATCTATATATATATGTAACTTCACAGTAACTGAGATACTGAGATGACAAGTTACTCTGAAAACCTAGATGTTTACACTACATATTTTAAAATAGTCTATGGCATTTCTACTATTCACATGATACCCATGACACTGTCACTCACCAAAGTTGTATGTGTGTGTTTGCATAAGACATAGTAGAATGGAAAGAGAAAGAATTTGGCACACTTGAGTGCTGACTCTGGCCCTGCCCCTTCCTAGCTGGGTCACCTTGAGCAGCTAGTGTGAGGCCACAAATCTCCTGTAAACCTGGTTAATCATAGTTTGGAAGGGGCTACTTATCCTGCATGATGACCTCCATTTTCATAGACAAAAATCTTCCATGCCACCTTCAGGAAAGGAAAGGTAGGAGCAGAAAACTCCCACTCTTTCTGTGCTCACTCCTTTGTGTTACCCAGAGGACCAGGAGTGACTTACCTGCTTGCTGAGTGTGAATGAAGGGCTGTCCCAGAGGTCCAGCCTTGTCCGAAAGTTCACTTTGGAACTCACATGTGTTCCTTACCTGCCTTCTTGTAGAAGGTACCTTGCAAGGGAGTTAGGGAAGGGGGATAGTTACAGGAAGCTTGATTCTGGTCACACACTAGTGTTTTCTCCAATCCAGCTGCATCAGCAGTAAACCTGAGCATTTGATCTCCCTCTGTCTGATGTTAGTATAGATATTTCAGCTGGTTCCGGGCTTGGAAGTGTGCCAAGGAGTGGTCATTACCTTCCAGCACTTCACAGGACTGAGGCCATGGTTAAAGCAAGAGTAAGGGTGTTAAGAGTCCAGCATGGGGTCTTACACCTGTCTCTTATACACATCTGATACCATCTCAATGGTGACACTGGAAAGTCCAGATTGCCTGACATACTGGTCATCAATTTTGGGGGGTCAGGTTCCACAGGTCTCTGGGTTAGGGGAGTAATTTCTATGCTGAGGTGGAGAAGGAGAAGAGGACATAAAAACTAAACTTTAGTTTTTCCACATCACCAGGCATTTGTGCCAAGGCAGCTAATGTGTGTCAACATCAAGGAATCCCTCCTTCCTGNCACCACCCAGACTGTATCTTCCAAGTGGTCCTCTCCTTCCCCTCCCCTAGTGCTTAATTAGCACACGGTTTCAGATGTGAGCTGAGTAAGACTTTTGAGAGCCAGAAGAGTCTTGCCCAATCTGTGAGTTAGATACTTTCATCTTCCAGGTGGAAAACTTGGGAACCAGGGATGCTGTGTGTCTTACCTGAGACCACCCGGCGAGTAAGGGCCCGCCTGTTCTCTAAGCCAGTCTTGTCCGTGATTTCATAGAACAAAGGGAAACTGTGTCTTCTGTAAAGGATAAATTACAAGGCGGCCTAAAACCCAAGAGCTTTGTCAAGGTAAAGCGTTTTCATTTTGCTGAAGAACACGAGAGCTCCCAAAATTCTTTTCTTTTCACCTACTTTGCTATTATTCATCTCCTTCCTACCCCCGCCCCCATCACCAATTGCTTCTGCATGGAAAAGTCTATTATAATTTATCATTCTATCTGTGGCTCTTATTTTAAAGACTATCTCAGGTGGAGCAGGAACTTAAGAAAATATTCCCCAGGAAGATTCTGAGAGACATTTCTACATACTGTACCTGTGCTTTACTTCTCCAAATGTCTTGAACTTGGGAAAATGCAACTGAGAACAATAGGAGAATGACAGGCACTTTCCCCTCCTTATAGAGTCCTTTCTCCGTCCCTGGGTCTACTGATGTCATAGGCTCTTGTTTTTTTTTGCTGCTTCAAGTGGCATGCAGGATCTTAGTTCCCTGATTAGGGATTGAGTCCATCCCCCTACAGTGGAAGCATAGTCCTAACCAAACTTGGGAAAATGCAACTGAGAACAATAGGAGAATGACAGGCACTTTCCCCTCCTTATAGAGTCCTTTCTCCGTCCCTGGGTCTACTGATGTCATAGGCTCTTGTTTTTTTTTGCTGCTTCAAGTGGCATGCAGGATCTTAGTTCCCTGATTAGGGATTGAGTCCATCCCCCTACAGTGGAAGCATAGTCCTAACCACTGTGACTACCAATCAGAGGCCAGCTCTAGAGAGAGGTAATGACCATATTGACTATGTATATTTATTTCTTCCTGGGACTGCAGTGTGTTAGAAATCCCTGGTCTGATTCCCCTTCAGAATATCTCAGAAAGATAGGAGAAAGGCAGAGCTTCCTACTCTCATTTTGTATATAGGAAAGCAGAAGGAAGAGAAATCAAGAGATTTCTAGATAGTCTCACTTCTGCCCTTCATTGCACTGTCTTTTTTCCTGGAATGTTACTTTCCCCAGAAAACTCCTACTTACTCCGCAAAGCCATTTCCTTGATGAAACTCAGTTCCTCTTTGGTGCCCTCATTGAAGTTTCTGTGGATGATACTTGAGCAGTTTTGCTGCCTTTATCTTTCAGAAATACATTCTTTTTAATAGTGTCACAAAAATCTTGTCATCCCCATTTTATAGATAAGGATACAAAGCTCAGAGAGGTTATATGGCTTATTCTAAATCACACAGCCAGTATGTGATGAGATCAGTTCTTGAGCACAGGATGTCAGACTCCAAAGCCTATTCTCTCTCCTATGGTCTGAGGCTGCCTTTTTAATAACAAAGGATCCAGATGTGAGAATGCATTTTACCCTTGTGCTCAGTTGCCAAATCATGTCTGACTCTTTGTGACCCCGTGGCCCATAGCCCACTAGGTTTCTGTGTTCATGGGACTTTCCAGGCAAGAATACTGGAGTGGGTTGCCATCTCCACCCTTAGCTAATTCCTAATACCAATAACTAACTCCCATTGATAGAATACTTTATGATTTACACTGCTTTTTTCCATATGCATCATCTCATTAGATCCATCTAATGAAGCTGCAAGGTGGTGATTTCACAACAATTTTAGTTTATGGCTTTACAATTGAGGAATGGAGGCCCAGAGAAGGGATTTGCCAAAAGCCATCCTGCTATTTTCTAACAGCTAGCAGTTTGCAGGAAATTAAACCCACATCTCCTAACTTCAAATCCCTTTGCCATATTGCAGCAATTAATTCAGGTTCTTAGTTGGCTCAACATGCAGTAAAGGCAGAATCTCCAAATAAATAAATGGTGGATTGTCCTTAGGAGACTAAGACGTTCTCTTTGGTTCCACATATCATCAAGACTTTTTCTCTTTGGGCAATGGTGTGGTTCAGTGGATGGTACCATCCACTGGTGGTATGTCCCTGAATGAATCCCAGCCCTGGATGTGATCAAGGACAGTAATTAGTCTTCCATATATTTATCCTATCATTACACAACTTGATGTTACAGAGTAGCACGTCTCAATGCTTTTATTTTTCTTCAAACACACACAAGACATACACCTGTGGGAGACCTCAAGGATATGGATCATTCCTCATGTTCTAACTGTAAGTTGACCCTTTTCTACTCAAGAGAGCAAGGAAAGGAGTGACAAGGACATTGTTAGGAGAAAAAACTATTTTTCTTTCATTTATTCTGAATAGTATATATATATATTTTTTACTAAGTTTTGTATCTTAGAGGAAGCTTCTGACACATCTCACAACTCACTGGGATGTACCGGTGTGATGTGCTCCAGTAGTAAGTGTAGACAGTTAACTGNTTTTTTTTTTCTTTTTTCACCCAGGTTGTAATACCACTTCTATAATAAAAACATTTTTTTTAATATGTGACATTTTATTACTGACATAAGTTGCCAGGCTAATCCCTGAAAAGACTAAAGACTCTACATGGAGTTATAGATAAGAAAGGTCTGTTACCAGAAGGAGAGAGAGATGAAAGAAAAGCTATTAGACATTTTACTTAAAGCAGAAAATACTAAAATTGTGTCTGGCTTAGGAATTGAGTTGAATAACTTTGTTTAGTTTGTATATTAAAATGGAGAAAAAAACTTAAAAGAGTTTAAATTTTTAGTAACTGTAACATTTAACTAATGGGCTCTCCCTGTACTTTCTTAATCTTCAGCCACTTGGGAAAGATGATGGTTGTGCGTTTGTGTGGAAGACTATTGTACTGCTCTGTTTTACTGACTGTTGTCTATTTAGTAGCTAGAGTCTATCAACTAGGTAACATGAGCTACACGTTGGCTATTGTGACTGCTGACATTTCCGTCATCAATTCACTGGTTGATAGGCCTTACTACAGATGGAAGACAAGAGAAATCCAGCTTCTGACCTGCCTGAGTTCAACAATCTTAAACCACATCCAAGTTTCATATATACTCCGTCTCTACCACCTGCTGCGAGATTATCATATGTTTCAATTCTCTGTTTGAACATGAATAAACTTGTTCATCTATGGAGAACATAAATTGATCCTTCTCATTCATATTTTTGGGGAAATTAATCATGTATAAGGTATAAACACTTGTACAACAAATACTCGCTAAGGAGTGACTTAATTTTTCATTCATTTAAAACTGTTTATATAGCACTGACTCTGGTCTTGCCCTGCCGCTAGTTGGATTAAAAAATAAGAGAAAATCATGATGCCATTTGTGTGCCAGTAAAGAGCTAAGCAGAAGGATAGTGAGGAACCACTGTGGGGCCCAACTAACCCATATCAGAGAGTTGTAGAGGAAAAGATTTCTGCAGGCGATAAGCTTCAAAGAAAGAAAGACTGGGGAAACAGGAGGAGGAACTGCACAGAGGAAGAGGGCATGCTGAGTAGGGAGATACAAGCACTGTGAACAGAGGGATGTGCATGTACTAAGGCTTGAAAGGAAAGAGAACATGATGCATGCGGGGCATTTCAAGGAATTCTGTGGATTGGCATGGCGGGTGAAGGAGCGGGCAGTGACAGATGAGGTGTGGGACTGAGCAGGGGCAGGACTGTTTTGTTTTCTTTCTTTTGTTCTGTTGTGCCATATGGCATCTTAGTTCCTTGACCAGGGATCGAACCTCGGCCCCCTGCGGTGTAAGCATGAACTCTTACTCAATGGACTGGCAGGGAAGTCCCAAGATTGTGATGGTCTTCATGTTCTGCTTGGGTTTNGTTCTGTGCCATATGGCATCTTAGTTCCTTGACCAGGGATCGAACCTCGGCCCCCTGCGGTGTAAGCATGAACTCTTACTCAATGGACTGGCAGGGAAGTCCCAAGATTGTGATGGTCTTCATGTTCTGCTTGGGTTTTAAATTCCTGAGGATTGCGGAAAGGGATTGAAGTGTTTATAAAGGAGATTTGTGTTTTAAACAGTCTGGCTGCAGTGTGCAGTATGTAAGAAGGACCACACAGGAGGCAGAGAGACAAGCCAGGAGCTGTAGCAATAATCTAGAAGAGATTTTCCTTAGGTACCCTCTCTCCCAGTCTCAAATTGGCAATTTCAAGCATCCTGCCTCTCCTCACACCTCCTACCTCATCTCCTGATTTGTCATTCTCAGCACAAGACCTCTCCTCTCATTCAGAAAGAGCGAGGTTTTAGATCTTCGTTATTGCTGAGTTATTTCTCCTCCCAAGACTGGCCTGTTCCACCTGTGCCCTGGATCCCAGCTGTCTGGCCTCCCCAGAGAACTTGCCTTACACTTGGGCCCCCTTGCTCCTGCTTTTGCTGCATCCCACTTCTGCTTACGGCTTCCTTCCCACCAGCACTAACCCCAGCATGATGCTGGTGTGCATTAGGCGAGCAGCAGTGGGCTTGGAGAGAAACACAGAATCAAGGTTTATGGAGAAGAAAGCATTACATGGATTTTATATTTAAGTGAAATGAAGTTGGAAAAATTTGTATATATATACATATCAGAAAAAATTTATTATGTGTGTGTATGTATATCTATATTTTAATTTGTCCATACATACATATGTTTCTGGCTTGAGAAAATAGGAAAGTTTGAGGGTGCCACTTACTAAGCCAGAGAAATTTACACAGAATCAGAAGAGGGCAGACGAGTTTGCAGCAGACAACTCATACCTAACGAGTTATGTTTTGACCATATGAATTTTAGAACTCTATTGCATGTCTCAGTGGAAATACCTAGTGAGTAGTTGTGTATATGGGTCTAAGTTTCGGTGGAGAAAGCTGAGTTATACTTCTGGAAGTTATCAGCATAAAAATGGTAAGTGAGTCTATGCAGATATAGATTAAATCATCAAGGGAACATATTTATTATAAGAGAAGAAAGCTAAGAGCGGAGCCTTGATACCTGCCTGAAAGGGATAGGCAGAACACCTTGGTTAGAGTGGCTTCCCTGGTGGCTCAGATGGTAAAGAAGCTGCCTGAAATGCAGGATACCTGGGTTTGATCCTTGGGTCAAGAGAAGAAATGGCAACCCACTCCAGTATTCTTGCCTAGAAAATTCAATGGACAGAGGAGCTTGGTGGGCTCAGTCAGTCCATGGGTTCGCAAAGAATTGGATATGACAGCAATTAACACAACTTGGTTGGAGAGTGAGAAAGAGCACTGAACGCTGGATGAATAAAATCAGAACAGTGTAGTGTCACAAAAGATGCAGAAAGGAAGAATTTTAGGAAAGAAAGACAAATCCAAAGTATCACACAGACCCAAAAGATCAAGTAAGAGTAGGATGAAGACACATTTATTGAATCAATAAGAAGAGATCATTGACAGCTTGATAGGGCAGTTTTGGTAGGATTTTGAGGATGGAGTGAAATGGAGGGAATTGGGAAATGAATGTGAGGTGAGTAAATGGAAGTGACTAAGAAAGGTCAAGGGAGAAGGCAATGGCACCCCACTCCAGTACTGTTGCTTTGAAAATCCTATGGACAGAGAAGCCTGGTAGGCTGCAGTCCATGGGGTCACTAAGAGTTGGACACGACTGAGTGACTTCACTTTCACTTTTCCCTTTCATGCATTGGAGAAGGAAATAGCAACCCACTCCAGTGTTCTTGCCTGGAGAATCTCAGAGACCGGGGAGCCTAGTGGGCTGCCATCTATGGGAATGCACAGAGTCGGACATGACTGAAGCGACTTAGCAGCAGCAGCAGCAAGAAAGGTCAAGAACATTTATTTTAACATGGAGGAGACTTAGGAGGGTCCTTGCTGGTGGAAAAGAAGCTGTAAGCAAAGAGGGATGCTGCAAAAGTAGGAAAGAGGGCTTGGTGTGAAGGCCAGTCCTCTGAAGAGGTTAGATATCTGGGGTCCAGGACACAGGTTGGGCCAGCCAGGTCTGGGAGGAGGGATTAAAGGCTCTGAATAGGAAGAAAAATCTTGTGATGAGAAAAACAAATCAGAAAGGAGGTAGGTGTGAGGAGTAGGGAGGATGTTTGAAATTGCTAATTTGAGCCTGGGAGACAGGGTGAGAAGGGAAACACAGAGGGTTTGCTAGGCAATTGTGAGTGCCCAGTGGATGTGGAGGTCATAAATTGAAATTGAAATCGATCCGAGCCATTGTGTGATTTTCCCCATCAGAGCTGAGAAGCATGTAGAGGCTGAGAAAGCAGACAGTGAAATTTATTTAAGTCTGGGGTATGCCAGGCAGTGTGACGAATGTCAAAAGGCCCCTAGCCAGAGAGACAGAATTGAGGACCATAGAGATGGGGAATTTCCCATCTTCAAATGAAGAGTTGAGAATTGAAGGACATAGAGAACTTTACATCTTCAAATAAAAGGCCCAAGCATAAATCTTGATTTGCAAAGACAAATGCATACTAAGACTTTCTTATGAAATTTGTAAAACTAGAAAGAAATTAATTAAAATTGTCTCAATTAGCCATTTTGAAACACTGCATAACTGTAGAAAAATGCTGGAATATTACATGAAAATGAAAATTACCATAATGTAAGTAGAAATTTATTGTACATAAACATATTTTAAGAGGATATAGATGTAGCCCTTAACAAAAGGGCACATATTCAAGCAATAGGAAATAGATTTGAAAATTGCTAGAATTTTTGAAAGCAAAGAGATGTTAATTATTCATATATCATTTGTAAAGTCTCAAATCAGTGATGAACTTTATGAGCATAAATACAGAATTGGACAAAAAATAGGTTCACAGATGGTACATGAAAAATAAGTAAGCACATTGACAGTATTAAAATATATGATATTAGCAATCTACCTCTAAAGCAGTTTTTGCTAATGTCAAAAATATGCATATTCCAAGTTAGAAGCAAGTGATTTGGGAAATAATATAGGTGAGATAGGGAGAAACACTTAGATCCTTTAGAGTCAATAATGCTATCAAATTTCTTGGTACAAGAATAGTTTTGCATCTTACTTGGAGTGTGTAATTATTTTTATTATAATACATTTTAAATGTTAATCAAAAAATACTAGAGACTCTTAAATTTAGTAGGATCACCAGGACAGGTCACTCAGATTATGGTGGGTTGCTTTTTATTGTTTCACCTAATTGTTCTGCATATTGTAGTTAAAGTTGCTTTTCATACATTTAAAATATCTACTGGACAAAAATGTGAAAAAAGACCTTGGCATTCATTGAATCTATAAATGTAAATCTGGCTGAACTATATATATATATGTATTTTTTTAAAAATTTTTATTTGAACTCCCAAACATGAACCCCCCCCCCACCTCCCACCCCACATCATCCCTCCNACTCCAGTATTCTGGCCTGGAGAATTCCATAGACTGTATAGTCCATGGGGTCGCAAAGAGTCGGACACAACTGAGTGACTTTCACTTCACTCCCAGTGCTATACAGTAGGTCCTTATTAATCTATTATAATTATATATATATTAGTATTGTGTATATGTCAATCCCAGTCTCCCAATATTCCCCTTTATTTCTGCTTGCAAACCAGCTAATTCTTTCTTGAGCTATTCTTGTCAATTGAATTACTCAAGCTCTTCAGAGAAACAGAACCAATAAGATATATATATATATGTGTGTGTGTGTGTTATATGTATATATTATAGATAGAGAGGGAGAGAGAGACAGAAAGATAGAGAGATGGTGACAGAGAGAGAGAGAAACACACAAACACACAGAAATTTATTGTAGGCTTATGGTATTATGGAAGCCATGAAGTCCCTCCATCTGCTATCTGCAAGCTGGAGGACCAGGAAAGCCAGTGATGTAACTCAGTCTGAAGGACTAAGAATTGAGGAGCTGATGGTGTAATTCCCAGTCTGAATCCCCAAACTTAAGAAGCAGGAGTGCTGATACCCAATGGCAGGGGAAAAAAATGAGTGTTTTGTCAAAGCAGAGAGAGTGAACTCCCCTTTCTCTATCTGTCCATTCTATCCAAGCCTTCAACAAATTGATACATGCCTACCCATATTGGTGATGGTAGTTTTCTTCATTCAGTCTCCTGATTCAAATGCTAATCTGTTCTGGAGACTCCCTCACAGACACACCCAGAAATAAAGTTTTATCAGCTATCTGGGCATTTCTTACCCCAAACAAGTTGACACGTAAAATTAACCATCACACCAATCAAAGCCAGCAGCTATTGACGAACACTGCCATCACTATGACAAACAGTACTAGCATTTTATTTTCTAGATTATTCCCTATATTTCCCCACTAGCATTGCTTTCCAATCTCTTGCAGTTACAAATTCCTTAATTATGTATGCTGAGTCTATTGCAAGTTACAATTTCACCACATTTTTGCCATTGAAAAATCCTACCAAAAAACCACGTAGCCAATGTCATATTTCAGAGTTTTATTGTGGCAGTATTGTGGCAGTACTCTACTTCCAGTACCAGTTTTCTGAAGTCATCAGGTTATAGTAAGCTAGGGCTTCCCAGGTGACTCAGTGGTAAAGAATCCACCTGCCAAGCAGAATTTTGATCCCTGGGTTGGGAAGATTCCTTGGAGAAAGAAATGGCAATGCACTCCAGTATTCTTGCCTGGAAAGTCCCATGGACAGAGGAGCCTGGCCAGCTACAGTCCATGGGTTTGCAGAGTTGGACAGGACTTAGCGACCGAGCATGCACACACATACAAACGTATGTTAACAAATAGTCCTATAATCTCAGTAGCTGAACAGAACAAAAGTATGCTTTGAACTCACACAAATTACACTATGGATTCAGGTAACTCTCCAGAGTTATCAGGTTTCTTTGAATTTGAGAAGCTATAGCATCTGAACACAAAAGAAAGGTGGTAAGAGAGTTGCATATTACCAATTAAGTGTTTTTACCTGGAAACAAAAGATATCACTTCTGTTCACAGCCCCTTGGCCAGAACTCATTAGGTGGCCCTTACCAATTACAAGAACACTAGGAAATATATCCTTGCAATTCCTTGGACAGAGGAGCCTGGTTGGCTATGGGGTCACAAGAGTTGGACATGACTAAGTGACTAACACACACACACGCAACATGCATAAAATAGAAGAGAACCAAATATTTTTGAGCTTTCGTAATGTATACCTCAGATACTACCAGAAGCGGTATAGCTTATAGGTAAAGAGCACATCTGGAGTCACAAACCTTAAATTCAAGCCCTAGCTTCGCTGTTTGCCACCTGACAAATGGCTTAAACTCTGAGTCTTCGTGTAGATAATAATACCTATCTAATGGGATGGGCTTGCCTGGTGCTCAGTCAGTAAAGAATCTGCCTGCAGTGTGGAAGACCTGGGTTCGATCCCTGGGTTGGGAAGATCCCCTGAAGAAAGGCATGGCAACCCATTCCAGTATTCTTGCCTGGAGAATCCCCACGGACAGAGGAGCCTGGAGGGCTGCAGNGCCTGGTGCTCAGTCAGTAAAGAATCTGCCTGCAGTGTGGAAGACCTGGGTTCGATCCCTGGGTTGGGAAGATCCCCTGAAGAAAGGCATGGCAACCCATTCCAGTATTCTTGCCTGGAGAATCCCCACGGACAGAGGAGCCTGGAGGGCTGCAGTCCATGGAGTCGCAAAGAGTCAGACACGACTGAGCAACTAAGCACATCTAACTGGATAACTGTTTATCTTAAATGATATTATGCTTATACAATTCTTGGCACAGTTCCTGGCGCACAGGAAGCATTGAATCAATTGTTCTATATGCTGCAGGTGCACAATGACATGGTGATCCACTTAGCTGTGATTATGACCATTAACATCTGCAACAGATAATCTCACTGACATCATGGCAGTACCACTTGTAACATACAGATTATGACAGTTCTCTGTCATTTACCAATTTCTGACAGACTGGGAAATTATTGACACCGCTGCAAGCTCTGTAACAGACTAAAGACTATGATGATTGGAATGTATTGACAAGAAGAAAATTAATGTGATACAGGCTATTTCATTTTGCTGAAACATCATAAATTTTGTAGAACGGTAGTCATTTACTATAATCAGGAGCTATTCCAAAATTACAAGCTAAAATAGAAATTTGAAAAGGAAACACATAGCAAAAGCAAGCAAATAAACCCTGAAGAGCCTCTCAAAAGAGCTGTTTGTATTATTCTTTTATCTGGCTTTTGCAAATGCTATATTACCATACCTCCTAAGTAATTTTATCCAACTGTTATCTGTCAGGAATTAGGATTTCTTTTAAATTAGAACCAACCCTTTTAATCACAAAGTTTTAATCACAAAGTTTAATCACAAAATGTTGACTGTGGTTTTCAAAATAATAAAGTATGTTTAACAATACAGAGCTCAATAAAACACTATACCTGAAGATAAATATTTAAAAGTACATTTCTAACACCACACACAAAAATAAACTCAAAATGAATTAAAGATCTAAATGTAAGACCAGAAACTATAATACTCCTAGAGGAGAACATAGGCAAAACACTCTCCGACATAAATCACAGCAGGATCCTCTATGATCCACCTCCCAGAATACTGGAAATAAAAGCAAAAATAAACAAATGGGATCTAATTAAAATTAAAAGCTTCTGCACAACAATGGAAACCATAAGCAAGGTGAAAAGACAACCCTCTGAATGGGAGAAAATAATAGCAAATGAAGCAACTGACAAACAACTGATCTCAAAAATATACAAGCAACTTATGCAGCTCAATTCCAGAAAAATAAATGACCCAATCATAAAATGGGCCAAGGAACTAAACAGACATTTCTCCAAAGAAGACATACGGATGGCTAACAAACACATGAAAAGATGCTCAACATCACTCATTATCAGAGAAATGCAAATCAAGACCACAATGAGTTACCATTTCACACCAGTCAGAATGGCTGTGATCCAAAAGCCTATAAGCAATAAATGCTGGAGAGGGTGTGGAGAAAAGGGAACCCTCTTACACTGTTGCTGGGAATGCAAACTAGTACAGCCACTATGGAGAACAGTGTGAAGATTCCTTAAAAAACTGCAAATAGAACTGCCATATGACCCAGCAATCCCACTGCTGGGCATACACACCGAGGAAACCAGAATTGAAAGAGTCACATGTACCCCAATGTTCATTGCAGCACTGTTTATAATAGCCAGGACATGGAAACAACCTAGATGTCCATCAGCAGATGAATGGATAAGAAAGCAGTGGTACATATACACAATGGAGTATTACTCAGCCATTAAAAAGAATACATTTGAATCAGTTCTAATGAGATGGATGAAACTGGAGCCGATTATACAGAGTGAAGTAAGCCAGAAAGAAAAACACCAATACAGTATACTGACACATATATAC
>SJYX01022574.1:443947-532008 GCA_006410675.1 Oreotragus oreotragus | reverse complement strand
CCCGTGGCAGATTCATGTCAATGTATGGCAAAACCAATACAGTATTGTAAAGTAAAATAAAGTAAAAATAAAATTTAAAAAAAGTACATTTTTGTGGTATTAAAGTATTTTTAAAACATAATTTACTTTGATTTTATCATTTTAATGTTTTAAATTTTGTGTAGGTTTTAAATGTACATAAAATTTTAGAAGAGAAATAAACATATAATTTATTATTAATAGATAAATATTTATAGTCAATATTTTACTGGAAAGAGTGCATTGTTTAAAGAGTATGGAAATCACTCTTCTAATTCCAAGTTTCTAAAGTGTGTTCCTCAAAATGCTTCTGTGAAATACCAAATAATCTACGGATGATTTCAAAGAAAAAATCATGTTTAGTGCATCCATTTCACAAAGATTATATACAATGATGGAGGAAGAAATGGCACCCCATTCCAGTATTCTTGCCTGGAGAGAGGAGCCTCGCGAGCTACAGTCCATGGGGTCTCAAAGAATTGGACACGATCGAAGCGACTTAGCATATGCAATGATAAATAAAACTTCATAACTCATATTATTGGAATGATGTTTGGCCCTTTTGGTGGAAGAAGTGTATACTACAAGTAGAAATGTTTCTGTGAAATGACTCTAAATTAAACATATGTTTTATGTTCACGTCACTGAATATTCAGGTTTATGCAATATATTAATTTTTCTGGGGCTTCCCTGCTGATCCAGTGATTAGCAATTCGCCTTGCAATGCAGGGGACACTGGTTTGATCTCTGATCCAGGAAAACTCCACATGCCTTGGGGCAACTAACCCCATGGACCACAACTATTGAGCCTGCACCCTAGAGCATACAAGCCACAGCTGCTGAGCCCAATCACCACGGCGACTGAAGCCCGCGCACCCTAGAGCCCATGCTCTGCAACGAGGGAAGCACAGTGAGGAGTCCGTGCCCCACAGCAGACAGTAGGCCCTGCTTGCCACAACTAGAGAAAGCCCAAGCGCAGCAATGAAGCCCCAGCACAGCCAAAAAATAAAAATATTGTTTTACTTTAAGATGATAAGTTAATTATGTTTTAAGCTTATATTAATAATAAATGATAATAAAATATATTTTCAACTATATATCCATATTAAATTAAAAGTTTTCCAATTTGTATATTTCTTCAAGCTGTGATCAAATGTTCTTCCAGAATTATAAAATTAGCATGTGTTTACTGAAAGCAATGAAATTAAATAATATGTTGATCTTATAAAAATATATATAATTTCACCCCTTTTCCTTCTTCACCTGCAAACTCCAGAAAACCTTCTATGTAGTACTCCACACTTTTCTCATATTCAGTGTGTGTGTATGTATTTAGCTCAATATATCATGAATATTTCTTCTTCATTAACATAGATATCATTCTCTGTAGTACAGAAAAGAAAAGAGATATCTTCTAGCCTTGTCATGTTGTTGAGAGCTTTGATTAGTCTTATAGGATGGGAGGAGAAAATGCATAAAAGATACACGAGCAGTCTGGCGATATTCCAGTGAAGCTCAGTATCCTTGAGACTTGCACTTGCCCTGCAGTTCAGTTATTAATAATATGATCATCTTCCTCCTGTTCCTCTGGCTTAACTAATATCCAACAACTTGGAGGTGAGACAAAATGACAGCCAATGAATAACAAATTATGATGCTTCAAAATTGGGTGGGGGGCAATTTTCTAAGTAATCTTAATGGGCATTTTCTTGACTACTAAAGGAGTTAGGATACTTTTCCTATCATTATTTCTTTGTTTGTTGTTTCTTTTTTAATACAAATTTATTTATTTTAATTGGAGGTTAATTACTTTACAATATTGTATTGGTTTTGCCCTACATCAACATGAATCAGCCACAGGTATACACATGTTCCCCATCCTGAACCCCCCTCCCTTCTCCCTCCCCGTTTTCTATTTATAATACTTCTCTATTCATTTATTTATTTTTGGCTGTGCTGGGCATTCATTGGGGCATGGGGGCGGTGAGTGAGGAATATTCTCTAGTTGCAGTGCACAGGCTTCTCACTGTAGTGGCTTCTCTTGTCATGGAGCATGGGTTCTAAAGCATGGACTCGGTAGTTATGGCACATGGGCTTAGTTGCTCCACAGCATGTGGGATCTTCCTGGATCAGGGATTGAACCTATGTCTCCTGCATTGGCAGGCAGATTCTTTACCACTGAGCCACCAGGGAAGTCCTGATTATTTTTTTTTCTTCTTCTTTTTTGGTCATGCCATGCAGCATGTGGGATCTTTAGTTCCCCAAGCAGAGATTGAATCTGTGCCCTTTGCAGTGGAAGTCCTGGAGTCTTAACCATTGGACTGCCAGGGAATTCCCTGCATTCCATTTTTAAAAAGAGGAATCAGGAGAGTTTAGGTAACTTGGTCAAGATAAAACAAATAGTAAGTAGGATGAGAATTTAAATTTGTGTTAGTCAAATTAAAAACTAACTTTGGCTCAGATGGTAATCTGCCTGCAATTCAGGAGACCCAGGTTCCATCCCTGAGGCAGTAAGATCCCCTGGAGAAGGGAATGGCAACCCACTCCAATATTCTTGCCTGGAGAATTCTATGGACAGAGGAGCCTGGCAGACGACAGTCCAGGGGATCACAAAGAGGCAGACACAAGTCAGACAAGTCTGAGTGACTAACACACTTCAATTTCTAGTTAGTTTAATTGGATGCAAACTATCAGTTCAGTTCAGTTCAGTCGCTCAGTTGTGTCCGACTTGTTGCGACTCCATGAATCGCAGCACACCAGGCCTCCCTGTCCATCACCATCTCCCGGAGTTCACTCAGACTCACGTCCATCGAGTCAGTGATGCCATCCAGCCATCTCATCCTCTGTCATCCCCTTCTCCTCCTGCCCCCAATCCCTCCCAGCATCAGAGTCTTTTCCAAAGAGTCAACTCTTCGCATGAGGTGGCCAAAGTACTGGAGTTTCAGCTTTAGCATCATTCTATGCAAACTATAGATAGAGAATATATGTGTGTGTGTGTGTGTGTGTGTGTGTGTGTGTGTGTGTGTGTGTGTATTTTGGTGATGCTTGTCTTCTGAGATGTGGTAGGGATGAAAGTGAAAGATCCCCAACCAAAGAGAAAAGATGAGTTACAATTTCTCATAATTCTCCAGAATATAGGCTACTTTGGAAAAGGATAAGGGTACATGAAATCATTTCAACAGCCTAGGGTACCACTCAATGCAAAGAACTGACTCATTAGAAAAGACCCTGATGCTGGAAAAAATTGAAGGCAGGAGAAGAAAGGGATGACAGAGAATGAATTGGCTAGATGGCATCACCGACTCTCTGGACATGAGTTTGAGCAAACTCCTGGATTTGGTGATGACAGGGAAGCCTGGTGTCCATGGGGTCACAAAGAGTCAGACATGACTAAGCGACTGAACTGAGGGGTACCACCAAAGAAACTGGGTCCTCCAGAAAACTGTGTCTAGTCAGAAAAAGAATAGCATGACCTTAACCATGTGTAACCAGATGTTACAACAGCACCAGCACAGATTAGTGATAAGAATTTTATCCAAGCTATTTTGTTTAATAGTACTGTTTTGTCTAATAGTACTGTTTACCACTTCCATGGTCTTTTAGCATTTAGAGCCATGATTCTCAAACCTGAGTGGGGATCCACATTACCTCAAAGTGAAAGTGAAAGTTGCTCAGTCGTGTCCGACTCTTTGCGACCCTATGGACCACAGTCCACGGAAATCTTCAGGCCAGAATTACTGGAGTGGGTAGCTTTTCCCGTCTCCAGGGGATCTTCTCAACCCAGGGATCGAACCCAGGTCTCCTGCTTTACAAGAGGATTCTTTACCAGCTGAGCCACAAGGGAAGCCCAAGAATACTGGAGTGGGTAGCCTATCCCTTCTCTGGGGGAACTTCCCGATCCAGGAATCAAATGTGGGTCTACTGCATTGCAGGCAGATTCTTTACCAGCTTAGCTACCTAGGAGGCTGATACAACAACTATACCTCAATAAAAAGCTCTTACGCTTTTAATGGATTTTATCTTCTCACTAGGTGGTGCAGTGGTAAAGAACTGACCTGCCAATGCGGGTTTGACCCCTGGGTTGGGAAGATCCCCTGGAGGAGGGTATGGCAACCCACTCCAGTATTCTTGCCTGAGAAGCCCATGGACAGAGGAGTCTGCGAGCTACAGCCCACAGGCTGGCAAAGAGTAGGACACGACTAAAGTGACTTAACACACATGCACGCAATATACGTGAATGCGATAACATGGGTCTCCTGTGTACGTGCGTGCTAAGTCGCATCAGTCCTATCGGACTCTTTGTGACCCTACAGGCAAGAATCAGAGAAGGCGATGGCACCCCACTCCAGTACTCTTGCCTGGCAAATCCCACGGACGGAGGAACCTGGTAGGCTGCAGTCCATGGGGTCGCTAAGAGTCGGACATGACTGAGCAACTTCACGTTCACTTTTCACTTTCATGCATTGAAGGAAATGGCAACCCACTGCAGTGTTCTTGCCTGGAGAATCCCCGGGACAGGGGAGCCTGGTGGGCTGCCATCTCTGGGGTCGCACAGAGTCGGACATGACTGAAGCGACTTAGCAGCAGCAGCAGCAGCAGGCAAGAAAACTGGAGTGGGTTACCATGCTCTCCTCCAGGGGATCTTCCCGAGCCAGGGGTCGAGCCCGCGTCTCTTACGTCTCCTGCATTGGCAGGTGGGTTCTCTACCACTAGCGCCACCTGGAAAGCCCCCATTTACTTTCTGTCGCTGGCCCAAGGGGACTTCCCTGGTGGCTCAGATGGTAAAGATTCTGCCAAAGGCCCCGCCCCCCCCCAAACTCTGAGTTTTGACTACTTGCTTCTGGCTTCCAGCCAGGTTCTCTTCACCATAGCCTCTTGGCACCCTCCCTACTAGAAGAGTCACGAGGGCTCCTCCCCTCCCTCCGGTTACTTTTCTTTGGAAACCATGGGGACCAGAGCTTTTCCCGCTTCTCCAATCCGGGCATTCCAGCCGGCTCTAAGTAAGAGAACCCGCCGCGCAACCACGTGTGTTGCTGCCTAGTAATAGTTCCTGGGATACAGAAGCCCGCTTGGCGAGGGGCAGGGCGAGGGGCAGGGCCAGAGAGCCGAAGCACACACGCGTAAAGTCTTTGTAGCTTCGCGACGGGGCGGAGCCTTACCAGCCCGGGCCGAGTAACTTTTAAGGCTCGCGTGCGCAGTTTCTTATTCTTTTAGCTTCGGACCCAGCAAGCTGACTTTTTAAAGCGAAGAGGGTACGCAGTTACCCGGCAAAGTCTGGTGAGAAGGGTCAGCCTAAGGCTGACCCATCCCAGACTGGGGTCGATATGCCGTACCCAAAGAGAAATGGGACTGCAGTCCCGAAAGGTGTGGTCCGAAGGGTCGGTGCCTTAGGGCGCCAGTCCTGGATCCAAAAGGTTCTTGAGCAAGTAATAGACTCACCTCGCCAGTGGGTCACCCCATCGGAGGTAGTTCCTGTCGCAGTTTTGGCCGTCCAGAGATACCTGTTAGAGGATGAGCCACGCGACGTGGAACCTAAACCTCCGCTTTACTGCTTTGATGTGACCATCTCGGACGGGGTGTACCAGGAGAAGTGCTACCTGGACCCCAGCCTGAATTATCTCGTATATAAAAATATTCTCAAAGTTGGCATAGAAGTGAGAATTTCCAGAGTCTCGTGCATTTACAACGAGAAAAGAANTCCGCTTTACTGCTTTGATGTGACCATCTCGGACGGGGTGTACCAGGAGAAGTGCTACCTGGACCCCAGCCTGAATTATCTCGTATATAAAAATATTCTCAAAGTTGGCATAGAAGTGAGAATTTCCAGAGTCTCGTGCATTTACAACGAGAAAAGAATAGGCCAGGGAATCTTGTGCATCGATAACGTTCTCTGTGGGGAGTTGCTGGAGTCTGTTTCTCTAGAAACTCCCTTCAGAAATAGTGCGCACCGAGAGGTCCCCGAGAGACCTTTAAGAGGCGGAAAAAGTCATTACCTGCCCCTGTGGAATAACGAAGATCCGTATGGAGATATCTGGCTAAACAATAAGCAACCAGAGGAGCACAATTTTAACAGTAAGTAATTGGAGGGAACGCCAGAGGGGTTAAAAATAGTTTTTAGGAATTCACTTTAATGGAAAAGGAAACGAAGGTGTTTGGGTCTTGTTAATTATAAGCCGGGAGTGGTAAGAGACAAGATTTGCAGGATGATGAAGAGACGGTCGCTTAATGAAATTTGCACAGCTTGTGTCTTGGGTTGACTGTAGAAAGGGGCCATTTCGGCAAGTGTCTTGCATGCGGTTTAAATTTAATCTGACGAACGTAGTCTCGTTGCAATCAGCGTTCCTCATGTGTTATACGTTTGACGGAGTGAAATTCATTTTAGTTCTATTCCCATTCCAGCCGTGGAAGTAGTACTTTCTGTGTTGTTGGAAAGATCTGAATTTGGCATAAAAGTTGTAAAAACTTGAGGTTTGCCTTTTTAAACTTTGATTCAAAAAAGGATGTTCTGTGATTTATTCCTTAGTTTACATTTAATGAAATGCCATTTTTATACCGTTAGCTGTAGCAGTTACGTAAATACTGTTTTTGGAATGTGTGATTTTTGTGGAAAAGCTTCAAATTCTCATTTTTGTGTTTATTACTTACCACGAACAAAACTAATCTAAGTTCAGTTTCATAAGAAGGAAGTTAACCTGTTAATGCTGGCTCCTTAGTCATCAGCCACTGCTCTAAAATACATTTTTATCTGTAAGAGATGGAGATGAGCAGAATTATAAGTATGTAGGTATATGGAATGGAGAAGGCAATGGCAACCCACTCCAGTACTCTTGCCTGGCAAATCCCATGGACGGAGGAACCTGGTAGGCTGCAGTCCATGGGGTCGCTAGGAGTCGGACACGACTGAGCGACTTCACTTTCACTTTTCACTTTCATGCCTTGGAGAAGGAAATGGCAACCCACTCCAGTGTTCTTGCCTGGAGAATCCCAGGGATCGGGGAACCTGGTGGGCTGCCATCTATGGGGTCGCACAGAGTCGGACACGACTGAAGCGACTTAGCAGCAGGTATATGGAAAGGGGAAGAAATAAAGTGCAAAAAATAAAGGCAAAAGTACTGAAGCAAGATAATTTTCTGCATTTACTGCTTTTCAGGTTTTTTTTTTTAACATTGCAGTAGTAATGCTATGATGTGTAACAGCAACATACTTGAAAAGATAATTGAGATGAAAATATGCAATTAAGTAATATCCAGTTATAAGAAAAAGAAGGTGGCTGTAGAAATGTGTAGCTAAGGATGATTTTAAAAACTTTAAAAACAAAATACTCATTTCAGGGATGAAAAAATGAAATTTTTTTTAAAGCAGTAGTGCATTACTACTCTGTTGAATATTTTTATTTTTAGAATTGAATGTACAAATGAAAAATTGGTGCCTTAGAAGAACTGAGAATAATAATTTGTAAAATGCTATTTCATTCCTCTGATTATGAAAGTAATATCTATTCATTATTTAAACCATATTTTTATTGTAAAAGGCAAGGTCCATGTGCTAAAAAAATCCAAACTTTATATTTAAAAGTATATTGTAAAAAAAAAAAGTATATTGTATTAAAAGTGTAAGACCCAAGTACAGTAAAGTGTTAACGACAAATCTAGAAGTTTTGGTGTTCTTTCAGGTTTGTTGTATGTTTGAAGTTTTTAATAATAAAATGTCTGTGCGAGAGGGCGAGGGGGGGATGATTTGGGACAATGGCATTGAAACATGTATAATATCATATGTGAAATGACTCGCCAGTCCAGTTTCGATGCAGGATACAGGATGCTCGGGGCTGGTGCACTGGGATGACCCAGAGGGATAGTACCAGGAGAGAGGTGGGAGGAGGGTTCAGAATGGGGAACACGTGTACACCCGTGGCGGATTCATGTTGATGTATGGCAAAACCAATACAATATTGTGAAGTAATTAGCCTCCAATTAAAATTAATAAATTTATATAAAATAATAATAAAAGGTTTGGATGGAGTAAAAGACCCTTCTTACCTCCTCTTATGGCTTCAACTTTCCACTCAAAATGGGGGAAAATTATTATATTACATTTTATGATTTGTTATTTCTACTTCTCTCAAGTGTCTTTAACACACATCTTTTTATACACTTTTCGATAGTGGGGGTGTACCATAATTTATATAATCATGCCCATTGTAATGGGTAATTTATAGTTTTAGGCAGTTATTAGTTTTTCAGGTTTAGATCCAGTGCTGAACCTCATTAAGATATGCCTGTGTTTGTTTACTATGTTCAAGTATTTCTGTTAAATGGATGGCTTCCTAGCAGTGAAATTACTGGGTTAAAGAGTATTTGAATTTTAAAATGGGTATTGACAAAGCAGTTTCTGAAAAGGTGGCTTCTTGCCTGGAGAATCCCAGGGACGGGGGAGCCTGGTGGGCTGCTGTCTCTGGGGTCGCGGGGAGTCGGGCACTACTGAAGCAACTTAGCAGCAGCAACATATTTAGTAGAGTGCCCATTTCCTCATTTTATACTATTGTTTTAAATTATATCTTTTTTCTAATTAATTTATAGGATTTCTTTGCTAAGGGCAGTAAGTTTTTACCTTCTGTATATTGCAAGTTATTTTCTCCCACTCTGTCCCTCTTCTCTTAGACTTGTGTGATTTTGTGCTTTTTAAACTTTTCTATTCGGTATACTGTGTACACAGTAAAATAGAAAAATCTTAAAAATACAACTATATATATATATATCTGTGTAACCATCCCCCTAGATCAAGATACGGAGCATTTCAGGAACCCCAAAAGTCTCCCTCTTCAGGTTCACTATCCTATTCCAAAAGTAAACGATACTGCGTCAGAGACAGCTTTTTAAAACGCAAGTTAGGAGAATTCTCTGGTAGTCTAGTTGTTAGAACTCCACTTCCACCGCCGAGGTCCAGGGTTCCATCCCTGGTCAGGGACCTAAGATCCTGCAAGCAGAGGGTGTGGGCAAAAAGTAAAATGGAAGTTAGACTGTGCCACTCTCCTGCCTAAACCCCTCCTTGGGGCTCCCCATTGCACTTAGACAAACATCTAGACCGCCCACTGGGATCCACGTGGCCTTATGGCGGATGCAAACTCTTTCTCTAAAGAGATAATAAATCTTCTTGTCTTTTTGAGACCTATGGTTTCTGCTGCAGCTATTGAACTTTGCCGTTGTTTATGGAAAGCAGCACAGAAAATGTGTAAATGTATGGGTTATTTTATTAACAAATCCTGGCTGCTGCTGCTGCTGCTAAGTCGCTTCAGCCATGTCCGACTCTGTGCGACCCCATAGACGGCAGCCCACCAGGCTCCGCCGTCCCTGGGAGTCTCCAGGCAAGAACACTGGAGTGGGTTGCCATTTCCTTCTCCAGTGCATGAAAGTGAAAGTGAAGTCCCTCAGTCGTGTCCGAGTCTTAGCGACCGCACAGACTGCTGGCAGCAGGCTGTATTTGTTCCGAGGATCACAGTTTGCGGAGCCCTGCTGTACACAGCTGCAGCCTTCCTTACTTCTCTCCTGCACCATGTTGTTTCAACATACCGGCCGCCATTTTTCCACCCCGCCCACCAGCCGCCTTTTTAATTTTTTTTTTCCCTTGCAGTTTTCGACTCAGACGGTAAAGAGTCTGCCTGCAATGCAGGAGACCCAGGTTCAATCCATGGGTCAGGAAGATCCCCTGGAGGAACTGGCAGCCCACTCCAGTATTCTTGCATGGAGAATACCATGGACAGAGGAGCCTGGTGGGCTTTACTCCATGGGGTCGCAAAGAGTCTGACAGGACTGAGCGACTAACACACAAGCTTTAAACATCCAAGCTTTATCCTGCTGCAGGGACTTTGTGCCTGCTTTTTCCTCTTTTTGGAAAGTTCCTTCCCATCCTCAGATTTCAACTCAAAACATTTTAAAAGGGTTATTTAAATATATATTCCCTCCCCTTTTATGGTTATTGTGTGAGTTGCTCAGTCATGTCTGACTCTTTGCAACCCCATGGGGGTGTAGCCCGCCAGTCTCTTGTCCATGGGATTCTCTAGGCAAGAATACTGGGGTCAGTAGCCATTTCCTTCTCCAGGGGATCTTCCTGACCTAGGGATCGAACCTGGGTCTTGAGCATTGCAGGCGGACTTTTTACCATCTGAGCCACCAGGGAAAAAGTAGAGTCTGCCTGCAACGCTGGAGATGCAAGAGACCCGGGTTCAGCGCCTGGTTCGGGAAGATCCTCTGGAGAAAGAAATGGTTACCAACTCCAATATTCTTGCCTGGAGAATCCCGTGGACAGAGGAACCGGGAGGGCTACAGTCCATGGTGTCACAAAGAGTGGGACACGACTGAGGGACTAACATTTTATTGTTATTACACCACTTTAACAGAATTGATAACACTCAGAAATTATTTTGTTTTCTTTCTCCTCCCTCTAATTTAAAAGATCCTTGGGGGTAAGCACTCCTGTTTTTTTTTTTTTTTTTTTTCCACTGCTGTGGTCTATTTTTCTTATAGGCAGGAAAATGTGTGGCACATAGTAGGCAGTTGAGAAGTGTTCGTTGAATAAAGGAATGAATGAAATAGATTACATTCATAGGTTTTCTGATGTTGAACCACTACTGTTTCTACTTGGTCATGCTTGTTATTGTTATATCTATATATTCAAGTGAATTTGATCCATAAGTTTTGTTATACTTTAGTAAAGTACAATTTCAGTTCAGTTTTGATACCAGATTAATTAATATTAGTCTAAAGAATGACTTAGGAAGCTTGCCTGTTTTTTCTGACCTTAGAGAAATAACGTGTTCTTTGAAGGTTTGGTGGAATTTACCCCCAAAACTATTTGAACCTGGGACCTTGGGTGAGCATTGGGAGTTTGGAAAATGATTTTCTTTTCAATTTTTGAGAAAGTAGTAAAAACCAGTAATGCTTCTTTTGAGTGCATTTTTGAGAGCTGACATTTCATTAAGAAATCTTATTTCACCTAAATCTCAGAGCTGTACATAATCTTTCTGTTTTAATCTCTATCTTGTCAGTTACATCCCCTGATATGTTCCTAATGATCAAGTCTTCACCCTTTTTCATCATCACCGTTGGCAGAGGTTTGTCTACTTTCCTGTTATTCAAAAATAAGACTTTTAGCTTTACTAATTAAAAGTCTGTATCAGGGAGATGTTTCTACTTTATTTGTACTGTCCTCTTTAATTATTTTTACATCCTTTGTTCATTTTTAATTTTTATTTTTGGTACTTCCTTCTAAAGTTGAATACTTGGTTTATTTATTCCCTTCTTTATTTCTTCCAAAAGCTTTAACAGTTCTGAAACTTCACACAGTTACTGTTTTGGCTCTATGCCCCAGGTTTTGAAGTATAGAGATTTTGTTATTACTCATTACTCATATTTTCCGATTTTAAATTTGAGTTTCTGTTTACCCTGAAAAGTTTCAAAAAAGTTTACTGATTAGCTTATGCAGTTCTTTGTTATACCAGGTTTTAAAATTTTTAATTAAAACATTCCATATCCTTATTTTAAAATCTATTTTATTTGCCCATTTCTTTGAGAGGACTATTGACTTCTCTTTATGAAAGTGATTTTGTTCATTTCTGCTTCTATTTCTAAAAGTTTTAGGTTTAGATCTTTCTGTAATACGTAAAGTTTCATAACTTGGGTATATCTTGGTGGATTTTACTCTTAACAACATAGAATTTCTCTTAGTCCCTTTTTTTGCCTCAAATTATATTTTGTCTAATAGTACTGTTTACCACTTCCATGGTCTTTTAGCATTTAGAGCCATGATTCTCAAACCTGAGTGGGCATCCACATCACCTCAAAGTGAAAGTGAAAGTTGCTCAGTCGTGTCTGACTCTTTGCGACCCTATGGACCACAGTCCATGGAAATCTTCAGGCCAGAATACTGGAGTGGGTAGCTTTTCCTGTCTCCAGGGGATCGTCTCAACCCAGGGATGAAACCCAGGTCTCCTGCTTTACAAGAGGATTCTTTACCAGCTGAGCCACAAGGGAAGCCCAAGAATTCTGGAGTGGGTAGCCTATCCCTTCTCCAGCAGATCTACCAGCTGCAGAACCCGGGTCGTCTGCATCGCAGGCAGATTCTTTACCAACTGAGCTATGAGAGAAGCCATATGATCTCAGAAATTCAGATTGCTGGATCCTGCCACTAGTTTATGATTCTCAGTACATCTGCCCTAGAATTTACATTTATAACACATTGATTCTGCTGGTGCAAAGGCCACACTTTGATCAACCATGGGCTTAGTGTGAATTTCTTTGCTCATCACTTTATTTCCATTTTTAGAAAAATGGTTTTTGCCATACATTCACATGAATCAGCCATTGGAGTACTTGTGTTCCCATCCTGACCCTGCCTCCCACCTCCCTCCCATCCCATCTCTCAGGGTCATCCCCATGCACTAGCCCTGACCACCCTGCCTCATGCATCAAACGTGGACTGGCGATCTATTTCACATATGATAAAATACAAGTTTCAATGCTATTCTCTCAAATCATCCTTGTTTTAGGTTTCTCTCTATAGCTAAGTTTTTTCTTTTTTACCCAAACAAATTCTTTTTCTTTCAAGAGATGAAGGTAATCAAGTTAAATTTTATGTAATTAATCATGTTTGTACTTATTCTTACAGTCCTACTTTATCATATGTCTTGCATTTTTTTTATAAATTTATTTTAATTGGAGGCTAATTACTTCACAATATTGTATTGGTTTTTCCATACATCAACATGAATCCACCACGGGTGTACACGTGTTCCCCATCCTGAACCCCCCTCCCACCTCCCTCCCTGTACCATCCCTCTGGGTCATCCCAGTGCACCATCCTCAAGCATCCTGTATCATGCATCAAACCTGGACTGGCAATTCGTTTCACATATAATATTAGACATGTTTCAATGTCATTCTCCCAAATCATCCCACCCTCGCCCTCTCCCACAGAGTCCAAATACTGTTCTATACATCTGTGTCTCTTTTGCTGTCTCATATACAGCGTTATCGTTACCATCTTTCTAGATTCCATATATATGTGTTAGTATACTGTATTGGTGTTTTTCTTTCTGGCTTACTTCACTCTGTATAATTGGTTCCAGTTTCATCCATCTTATTAGAACTGATTCAAATGTATTCTTTTTAATGGCTGAGTAATACTCCATTGTGTATATATACCACAGCTTTCTTATCCATTCATCCGCTGATGGACATCTAGGTTGTTTCCATGTCCTGGCTATTATAAACAGTGCTGCAATGAACATTGGGGTACATGTGTCTCTTTCTATTCTGGTTTCCTCGGTGTGTATGCCCAGCAGTGGGATTGCTGGGTCATAAGGCAGTTCTATTTGCAATTTCTTAAGGAATCTCCACACTGTTCTCCATAGTGGCTGTACTAGTTTGCATTCCCACCAACAGTGTAAAAGGGTTCCCTTTTCTCCACACCCTCTCCAGCATTTATTGCTTGCAGACTTTTGGATCGCAGCCATTCTGACTGGTGTGAAGTGGTATCTCATTGTGGTCTTGATTTGCATTTCTCTGATAATGAGTGACGTTGAGCATCTTTTCATGTGTTTGTTAGCCATCCGTATGTCTTCTTTGGAGAAATGTCTATTTAGTTCTTTGGCCCATTTTTTGATTGGGTCGTTTATTTTTCTGGAATTGAGCTGTATAAGTTGCTTGTATATTTTTGAGATTAGTTGTTTGTCAGTTGCTTCATTTGCTATTATTTTCTCCCATTCAGAGGGTTGTCTTTTCACCTTGCTTATAGTTTCCTTTGTTGTGCAGAAGCTTTTAATTTTAATTAGATCCCATTTGTTTATATTTGCTTTTATTTCCAGTATTCTGGGAGGCGGATCATTGAGGATCCTGCTGTGATTTATGTCGGAGAGTGTTTTGCCTATGTTCTCCTCTAGGAGTTTTATAGTTTCTGGTCTTACATTTAGATCTTTAATCCATTTTGAGTTTATTTTTGTGTGTGGTGTTAGAAAGTGATCTAGTTTCATTCTTTTACAAGTGGTTGACCAGTTTTCCCAGCACCACTTGTTAAAGAGATTGTCTTTACTCCATTGTATATTCTTGCCTCCTTTGTCAAAGATAAGGTGTCCATATGTGTGTGGATTTATCTCTGGGCTTTCTATTTTGTTCCATTGATCTATATTTCTGTCTTTGTGCCAGTACCACACTGTCTTGATGACTGTGGCTTTGTAGTAGAGCCTGAAGTCAGGTAAGTTGATTCCTCCAGTTCCATTCTTCTTTCTCAAAATTGCTTTGGCTATTCGAGGTTTTTTGTATTTCCATACAAATCTTGAAATTATTTGTTCTAGTTCTGTGAAAAATACCGCTGGTAGCTTGATAGGGATTGCATTGAATCTGTAGATTGCTTTGGGTAATATATTCATTTTCACTATATTGATTCTTCCAATCCATGAACATGGTATATTTCTCCATCTATTAGTGTCCTCTTTGATTTCTTTCATCAGTGTTTTATAGTTTTCTATATATAAGTCTTTAGTTTCTTTAGGTAGATATATTCCTAAGTATTTTATTCTTTTCGTTGCAATGGTGAATGGAATTGTTTCCTTAATTTCGTTTTCTACTTTCTCATTATTAGTGTATAGGAATGCAAGGGATTTCTGTGTGTTGATTTTATATCCTGCAACTTTACTATATTCATTGATTAGCTCTAGTAATTTTCTGGTGGAGTCTTTAGGGTTTTCTATGTAGAGGATCATGTCATCTGCAAACAGTGAGAGTTTTACTTCTTCTTTTCCAATTTGGATTCCTTTTATTTCTTTTTCTGCTCTGATTGCTGTGGCCAAAACTTCCAGAACTATGTTGAATAGTAGCGGTGAAAGTGGACATCCTTGTCTTGTTCCTGACTTTAGGGGAAATGCTTTCAATTTTTCACCATTGAGGATAATGTTTGCTGTGGGTTTGTCATATATAGCTTTTATTATGTTGAGGTATGTTCCTTCTATTCCTGCTTTCTGGAGAGTTTTTATCATAAATGGATGTTGAATTTTATCAAAGGCCTTCTCTGCATCTATTGAGATAATCATATGGCATTTATTTTTCAATTTGTTAATGTGGTGAATTACATTGATTGATTTGCGAATATTGAAGAATCCTTGCATTCCTGGGATAAAGCCTACTTGGTCATGGTGTATGATCTTTTTAATGTGTTGTTGGATTCTGATTGCTAGAATTTTGTTGAGGATTTTTGCATCTATGTTCATCAGTGATATTGGCCTGTAGTTTTCTTTTTTTGTGGCATCTTTGTCAGGTTTTGGTATTAGGGTGATGGTGGCCTCATAGAATGAGTTTGGAAGTTTACCTTCCTCTGCAATTTTCTGGAAGAGTTTGAGTAGGATAGGTGTTAGCTCTTCTCGAAATTTTTGGTAGAATTCAGCTGTGAAGCCGTCTGGACCTGGGCTTTTGTTTGCTGGAAGATTTCTGATTACAGTTTCAATTTCCGTGCTTGTGATGGGTCTGTTAAGATTTTCTATTTCTTCCTGGTTCAGTTTTGGAAAGTTGTATTTTTCTAAGAATTTGTCCATTTCTTCCACGTTGTCCAATTTATTGGCATATAATTGCTGATAGTAGTCTCTTATGATTCTTTGTATTTCTGTGTTGTCTGTTGTGATCTCTCCATTTTCATTTCTGATTTTATTGATTTGATTTTTCTCCCTTTGTTTCTTGATGAGTCTGGCTAATGGTTTGTCAATTTTATTTATCTTTTCAAAAAACCAGCTTTTGGCTTTGTTGATTTTTGCTATGGTCTCTTTTGTTTCTTTTGCATTTATTTCTGCCCTAATTTTTAAGATTTCTTTCCTTCTACTAACTCTGGGGTTCTCCATTTCTTCCTTTTCTAGTTGCTTTAGGTGTAGAGTTAGGTTATTTATTTGACTTTTTTCTTGTTTCCTGAGGTATGCCTGTATTGCTATGAACTTTCCTCTTAGCACTGCTTTTATAGTGTCCCACAGGTTTTGGGTTGTTGTGTTTTCATTTTCATTCATTTCTATGCACATTTTGATTTCTTTTTTGATTTCTTCTGTGATTTGTTGGTTATTCAGAAGCGTATTGTTCAGCCTCCAAATGTTGGAATTTTTAATAGTTTTTCTCCTGTAATTGAGATCTAATCTTAATGCATTATGGTCAGAAAAGATGCTTGGAATGATTTCGATTTTTTTGAATTTATCAAGGTTAGATTTATGTCCCAGGATGTGATCTATCCTGGAGAAGGTTCCGTGAGCACTTGAGAAAAAGGTGAAATTCATTGTTTTGGGGTGAAATGTCCTATAGATATCAATTAGGTCTAACTGGTCTATTGTATCATTTAAAGTTTGCGTTTCTTTGTTAATTTTCTGGTTAGTTGATCTGTCCATAGGTGTGAGTGGGGTATTAAAGTCTCCCACTATTATTGTGTTATTGTCAATTTCCCCTTTCATACTTGTTAGCATTTGTCTTACATATTGCGGTGCTCCTATGTTGGGTGCATATATATTTATAATTGTTATATCTTCTTCTTGGATTGATCCTTTGATCATTATGTAGTGGCCTTCTTTGTCTCTTTTCACAGCCTTTACTTTAAAGTCTATTTTATCAGATATGAGTATTGCCACTCCTGCTTTCTTTTGGTCTCTATTTGCGTGATATATCTTTTTCCAGCCCTTCACTTTCAGTCTGTATGTGTCCCTTGTTTTGAGGTGGGTCTCTTGTAGACAACATATATAGGGGTCTTGTTTTTGTATCCATTCAGCCAGTCTTTGCCTTTTGGTTGGGGCATTCAACCCATTTACGTTTAAGGTAATTATTGATAAGTATGATCCCATTGCCATTTACTTTATTGTTTTGGGTTCGGGTTTATACACCCTTTTTGTGTTTCCTGTCTAGAGAATATCCTTTAGCATTTGTTGGAGAGCTGGTTTGGTGGTGCTGAATTCTCTCAGCTTTTGCTTGTCTGTAAAGCTTTTGATTTCTCCTTCATATTTGAATGAGATCCTTGCTGGGTACAGTAATCTGGGCTGTAGGTTATTTTCTTTCATCACTTTAAGTATGTCTTGCCATTCCCTTCTGGCGTGAAGAGTTTCTATTGAAAGATCAGCTGTTATCCTGATAGGAATCCCCTTGTGTGTTATTTGTTGTTTTCCCCTTGCTGCTTTTAATATTTGTTCTTTGTGTTTGATCTTTGTTAATTTGATTAATATGTGTCTTGGGGTGTTTCTCCTTGGGTTTATCTTGTTTGGAACTCTCTGGGTTTCTTGGACTTGGGTGATTATTTCCTTCCCCATTTTAGGGAAGTTTTCAACTATTCTTCAAGTGTTTTCTCATGGCCTTTCTTTCTGTCTTCTTCTTCTGGGACTCCTATGATTCGAATGTTGGGGCATTTCACATTGTCCCAGAGGTCTCTGAGGTTGTCCTCATTTCTTTTAATTCGTTTTTCTTTTTTCTTCTCTGATTCATTTATTTCCACCATTCTATCTTCTACCTCACTAATCCTATCTTCTGCCTCCCTTATTCTACTATTTGTTCCCTCCAGAGTATTTCTGATCTCATTTGTTGCATTATTCATTATATATTGACTGTTTTTTAATTTCTTCTAGGTCCTTGTTAAACCTTTCTTGCATCTTCTCAATCCTTGTCTCCAGGCTGTTTAGCTGTGATTCCATTTTGATATCAAGATTTTGGATCATTTTCACTATCATTATTTGGAATTCTTTCTCAGGTAGATTCCCTATCTCTCCTCTTTTGTTTGGTTTGGTGGGCATTTCTCCTGTTCCTTTACCTGCTGGGTATTCCTCTGTCTCTTCATATTGTTTATATTGCTGAGTTTGGGGTGGCCTTTCTGTATTCTGGCAGTTTGTGGAGTTCTCTTTATTGTGGAGTTTCCTCTCTGTGGGTAGGGTTGTATCAGTGGCTTGTCAAGGTTTCTTGGTTAGGGAAGCTTGTGTCGCTGTTCTGGTGGGTGGACCTGAATTTCTTCTCTCTGGAGTGCAATGAAGTGTCCAGTAATGAGTTATAAAATGTCAGTGATTTTGGAGTAACTTTGGGCAGCCTGTATATTGAAGCTCAGGGCTGTGTTCCTGTGTTGCTGGACAATTTGCCTGGTATGTCTTGCTCTGGAACTTGTTGGCCCTTGGGTGGTGCTTGGTTTCAGTGTAGGTATGGAGGCGTTTGATGAGCTCCTGTTGATTAATGTTCCCTGGAGTCAGGAGTTGTCTGGTGTTCTCAGGATTTGGACTTAAGCCTCCTGCCTCTGGTTTTCAGTCTGATTTTTACAATAGCCTCAAGACTTCTCCATCTATACAGCACCTTTGATAAAATATCTAGGTTAAAGACGAAAAGTTTCTCCACAGTGAGGGACACCCAGAGAGGTTCGCAGAGTTACATGGAGATGAGAAGAGGGAGGAGGGATATAGGGGTTACCTGAATGATATGAGGTGGAATGAAAAGAGGAGAGAGCAAGCTAGCCAGTAATCACTTCCTTATGTGCGCTCCAAGTCTGGACTGCTCAGAGATGTTCACGGAGTTATACAGAGAAGAGAAGAGGGAGGAACAAGACAGTGTTGGCCAGAAGGATTAAAGGGGGGAATCAAAAGGAGAGAGACAGATCCAGTCAGTAATCAGTTCCCTAAGTGTTCTCCACAGTTTGGAACACACAAAGAGATTCACAGAGTTGGGTAGCGAAGAGAAGGGGGAGGGAGGAGATAGAGGCGACCTGGTGGAGAAAAAAGCCAGAAAGAAAAACACTAATACAGTATACTAACACATATATATGGAATTTAGAAAGATGGTAATGATATTTGTTATAATTTTTAAGATTTATCTAAGTTTAACAAATGAATTGGTACAATTTTCATACTTACTGTGCTCTAGAACAACTGAAGAGAAAGCTATTCTTTGAAAATTGTTAACCATCTGAATCTGGTCCAGTTTGGAAGGTCATTATTAGGAACTTTTTCATTTTCTTCCATGGTTATTGATCTGTTCCAGTGTTCTTCTGTTCCTGAGGGCAACAATATTGGTAATTCATATGTTTCTAGAAGACTATCAATTTCATTGCTCTTTTCATGTTTAGTGCTATATAATCATATAATCTTTAAAATTATTTTCTCTGTGTTTATAGGTGATCACATTCTGGGTGTTATCTTTTTGTTTGCTTTCTTCCTGATTGCACTTATAAGGTTTTACCTTTTTATTAATTTTTCCAGGGAATTGGACTTACCAGTCATACTGTTTTCTAATTCATTATTTTCGGTTTTTATCTTTATTCTTCTTTATATTCCTTAGACTTATTCTTTTGAAGTGGTTCTCAATGTAATAATAATATTAAGGCTTTATTTTCTTTTTTTAAACTCTCCTTCTGAAGTATAGAGTGGAGTTTTCCAGAGGCTGCATGTCAAGGACATTGAAGCAGACTGAATAAATGCCAAAGAAAATATTATTTATCCAGCTGTATTCTTTTAAGCTAGATACTAAAGAGATCTGCAAAAATGTAAAACAATACCATTCTTCCCACTACATTTTTGATTTTGAACTCATTTTTCAAAAATACATCTTTTTACTATGTATAACAGATTTATTATTTTGTTTTAAAGGAATTAATTAAATATTTTTATTTCTTAGTTTTACTATGTAATATGGTAAGTATTGGTAAATATTACCCACATAAACAGAAGCTTATTGAGGTCTTCAGTAATTTCTTAAGACTGTAAAGGGGTCCTGAGACCACCAAGTTTGAGAAACACTATTGCATTGTTTACTAATTTTTATATTGAATATGTAGTCTATTATTTTCATTCTTTCTTTTGATAAAGAGTCCACTTATTTCTATGAATTTACATGGATTCCCCATTGTCTATGTAATTACTTTTTAACTTGTAGTTTCTTTTTAGATTTTAGAGATATGTATATTCTATGAAGTTAATGAGGTTTTTTTGTTGTTTTTGTTTTTACCCAATCTGGGAAAATGTTCTCCAAACAGATGTCTGATCACGGCTGTCTGGACTCAACTGTAGCAGAAATAGTAGCTCTTACAACTCTGGTTTTATAAAAGTGTATAGCTTTTGAATTTATTCCACTTGTAAAGGAGTTGTATGTGCCTTCATTGGTCAAGAGTGTTCCACATACACTCTAGGTAATTCAGAGGTGAGGTACAATTTGCTTCACCATATTAAAAAGGAAATTACTTAATTGAGTCATATCAAATACTAGTCTCTGTGATCCTGGACTAGTAATGTTTTGGGAGAATCTGGAGGGAAATTTATACAAGATACCTAATACTGAAAATGGGGTGGGTATTAATGGTAGTGTTGTAATTATAAAAAGACCATTTAAACTCTTACTGAAAACAAATTATGAGAGTACTTTTAATACCAAAGTTGTTGGTGACACATTATATAAATAAAAATGAAAGTGGAGGATGCCTTAGAGAAATAAAAAATGTTTGAACAAATACCAGTTCAGGTTTTAAAAGCTGGGACTGTAGGCTATGAGAGCAAAATGTGGAGAAAATTGCAGGTGGAATCTGTCTTAGCCCAAGGAAGAATAAAATTAGAAATACAAATTAATCTTTTAAAGATGATGAATAGCTTTTAAACAGTTTTGGCACTTACCAACAGGCTTGGAGATTAAAACATTTCCAAGTAAATTATATGGCATATAAAAATGTAATAAGTGCCATTGGCATGTAGAAAAATAAAATGGGATGGAGATAAGAAGGGGATTCGTTTTCTATAGGGGGGGATTAGAGCTAGCATCACTAAGAAAGTGATCTTTGAGCAAAACTTGAAGGAGAAAAAGTCACTCGGATATCTAAGAGAAGGACATTCCAGACCCAGGGAACAGCAAGTGCAAAGGCCCTGATACAGGACCATGTCTGGAATGTTTGGGGAAAATTGAACTTACACATATGAGACTAAGGGGGGGGGNTAATACAGTATACTAACACATATATATGGAATTTAGAAAGATGGTAATGATATTTGTTATAATTTTTAAGATTTATCTAAGTTTAACAAATGAATTGGTACAATTTTCATACTTACTGTGCTCTAGAACAACTGAAGAGAAAGCTATTCTTTGAAAATTGTTAACCATCTGAATCTGGTCCAGTTTGGAAGGTCATTATTAGGAACTTTTTCATTTTCTTCCATGGTTATTGATCTGTTCCAGTGTTCTTCTGTTCCTGAGGGCAACAATATTGGTAATTCATATGTTTCTAGAAGACTATCAATTTCATTGCTCTTTTCATGTTTAGTGCTATATAATCATATAATCTTTAAAATTATTTTCTCTGTGTTTATAGGTGATCACATTCTGGGTGTTATCTTTTTGTTTGCTTTCTTCCTGATTGCACTTATAAGGTTTTACCTTTTTATTAATTTTTCCAGGGAATTGGACTTACCAGTCATACTGTTTTCTAATTCATTATTTTCGGTTTTTATCTTTATTCTTCTTTATATTCCTTAGACTTATTCTTTTGAAGTGGTTCTCAATGTAATAATAATATTAAGGCTTTATTTTCTTTTTTTAAACTCTCCTTCTGAAGTATAGAGTGGAGTTTTCCAGAGGCTGCATGTCAAGGACATTGAAGCAGACTGAATAAATGCCAAAGAAAATATTATTTATCCAGCTGTATTCTTTTAAGCTAGATACTAAAGAGATCTGCAAAAATGTAAAACAATACCATTCTTCCCACTACATTTTTGATTTTGAACTCATTTTTCAAAAATACATCTTTTTACTATGTATAACAGATTTATTATTTTGTTTTAAAGGAATTAATTAAATATTTTTATTTCTTAGTTTTACTATGTAATATGGTAAGTATTGGTAAATATTACCCACATAAACAGAAGCTTATTGAGGTCTTCAGTAATTTCTTAAGACTGTAAAGGGGTCCTGAGACCACCAAGTTTGAGAAACACTATTGCATTGTTTACTAATTTTTATATTGAATATGTAGTCTATTATTTTCATTCTTTCTTTTGATAAAGAGTCCACTTATTTCTATGAATTTACATGGATTCCCCATTGTCTATGTAATTACTTTTTAACTTGTAGTTTCTTTTTAGATTTTAGAGATATGTATATTCTATGAAGTTAATGAGGTTTTTTTGTTGTTTTTGTTTTTACCCAATCTGGGAAAATGTTCTCCAAACAGATGTCTGATCACGGCTGTCTGGACTCAACTGTAGCAGAAATAGTAGCTCTTACAACTCTGGTTTTATAAAAGTGTATAGCTTTTGAATTTATTCCACTTGTAAAGGAGTTGTATGTGCCTTCATTGGTCAAGAGTGTTCCACATACACTCTAGGTAATTCAGAGGTGAGGTACAATTTGCTTCACCATATTAAAAAGGAAATTACTTAATTGAGTCATATCAAATACTAGTCTCTGTGATCCTGGACTAGTAATGTTTTGGGAGAATCTGGAGGGAAATTTATACAAGATACCTAATACTGAAAATGGGGTGGGTATTAATGGTAGTGTTGTAATTATAAAAAGACCATTTAAACTCTTACTGAAAACAAATTATGAGAGTACTTTTAATACCAAAGTTGTTGGTGACACATTATATAAATAAAAATGAAAGTGGAGGATGCCTTAGAGAAATAAAAAATGTTTGAACAAATACCAGTTCAGGTTTTAAAAGCTGGGACTGTAGGCTATGAGAGCAAAATGTGGAGAAAATTGCAGGTGGAATCTGTCTTAGCCCAAGGAAGAATAAAATTAGAAATACAAATTAATCTTTTAAAGATGATGAATAGCTTTTAAACAGTTTTGGCACTTACCAACAGGCTTGGAGATTAAAACATTTCCAAGTAAATTATATGGCATATAAAAATGTAATAAGTGCCATTGGCATGTAGAAAAATAAAATGGGATGGAGATAAGAAGGGGATTCGTTTTCTATAGGGGGGGATTAGAGCTAGCATCACTAAGAAAGTGATCTTTGAGCAAAACTTGAAGGAGAAAAAGTCACTCGGATATCTAAGAGAAGGACATTCCAGACCCAGGGAACAGCAAGTGCAAAGGCCCTGATACAGGACCATGTCTGGAATGTTTGGGGAAAATTGAACTTACACATATGAGACTAAGGGGGGGGGCAATAAAGAAATATATCATGAAAATCCTATAAATTAAAAGTGTAAGTGCTTAGTAGTGGGAAAATATTCCATGGTGTTGAGATTTTTCTTAAGGAAGGTAAGTTTTGATCCAAGTCTTCCAGGAAGTAATTACACGGTTTGACAAAATAGAGAGTATTATAGATGGACAATTCCATCTAAATGTGTTAGTTAACATAGGTATTTACCTATATTCCAGTTACATAGTAAATCATGGGTATGTATGTGTGTATGTGTGTGTATATATATATACACACACATATATATATATTTAACCATTATTATTAAGGTTACTGTTTATTGCTAAGTTTTGTATGTGAGAAGTATATAGACTGGCTTAGCTTGTGAGCAGTTGTTTCGGGTCTGATCTGGCTACCATTTTAAACTAATATAATAGAATTTTGAAATTACTATGACATATTTTTTCTTTTTTGTATTCCAGATACCGAAATAATTTCTCTTTCTCACCTTGAGATGACCTGGTCTAATACAAAGAATTTTCCTCCATTGCTTGTGAGAATCTTATATAAATCAAAACTGCGATACTATGGAAAACCCAATAAAAAGATGAAGGAGCCATACCAAGTATGAATTGTGATAACATGTTATATGTTAATTTATCAATCATAAATTATAACTTGCAGACCTGATATCTTCATTAGGATAATTTATGTTTAAATAACATGTTAAAAGTTCAACTTAGTAATGTAAATAATGAACATAAATATATATTTCAGGGCATTTTTCTGTATAGTTTCTTATACAAAAAAGAATTATTTCTGTATTAGTGCTCTTTAGTTCCCTTAATCTAGCTAGTCTCCTTCACACCTTTTTCTGGATCTTCAGTGTTTTCCTTTTTTACTGAGATTTCTATACCAGCATATAAATATTAGCAATATATAGTCTCTGTAGGCATGCTCAGTTGCTTCAGTTGTGTCCAACTCTTTGCAACCCCATGGACTATAGTCCTCTGTCCATGAAACTTTCCCAGTAAGAATACAGGAATAGGTTGTCATCCTTTCCTCCATGAGATCTTCTTGACCCAGGGATCAAACTCGTGTCGCCTGCATCTCCTACATTGCAGCCAGATTCTTTACCCCTGAGCCACCATGGAAGCCCAGATATATAGTATAATCTTCCATTTTAAAAAAGGAAAACAATGTTTGACATCAGGACACCTGTATTCTCTCTCTCCTTCAGGCAAGCTCCTTGAAGAAGTACTCTACACTAGTTGTTTTCACTGTCTTGCCTCCTGTTTACTTCTCAACACAATTAATTTGGCTCTTTTCTTCAGCTGGTCACTCACTATAGAGACCTTAATTGTCAAATCTATCTGACACTTCTCTGTTATCTTGACTGTGCATATGATGCTGATTTCTGTCCCGTTTTTTTTAAACTTAACATTTTACTGTATTTCCACAGTATCAAAAATTATTTTGAGTGCTTTGCTAAGCTTTTATAATAAAAGTTATACATACTTCTAGGGAATTTGCAAAGTGTATAGATATATAAAGCTGATAAATAATATCAACCCAAATCCTACCACTCAGTGAGAATCACTGTCAATATTAATGTGTTTTATTCCCCCATTTTGTATGTATAGATCATGTATATACATACATGTATGTATCTCATATATGCATATGTCTGTGATAGCATATATATGTCATATATACCACATCTATGCATATATGCATTCCTATCATGTATTTGTTGTCATTTAGTTACCAACTCATGTCAAAATCTTTGCGATCCCATGAACTATGGCCTGCCAGCCTCCTCTGTCCATGGGATTTCCTAGGCAAGAATACTGGAGTGTGTTGCCATTTCCTTCACCAGGGGATATTCACGACCCAGGGATCAAACCCGTGTCTTCTGCATTGGCAGGTGGATTCTTTATCACTGAGCCACTAGGGAAGTCCCCTATCATATATTACGTATAACTATGTCATATATCATCAGAGAAGGCAATGGCACCCCACTCCAGTACTCTTACCTGGAAAATCCCATGGATAGAGGAACCTGGTGAGCTGCAGTCCATGGGGTCGCTATGAGTCAGACATGACTGAGCGACTTCACTTTCACTTTTCACTTTCACACATTGGAGAAGGAAATGGTAACGCACTCCAGTGTTCTTACATAGAGAATCCCATGGATGTGGAAGCCTGATGGGCTGCTGTCTATGGGGGTCGCACAGAGTTGGACACGACTAAAGTGACTTAGCAGCAGCAGCAGCAGCATGCCATATATCATAGTAAATTTTCTTACAAAATGGGAATCATAGTATATATAACATTTTGTATCATTTAACATTTTCTTAAGTATTTTCTCACATTACTAAAAGGTCTTCATTCATAACTTTTCATCATTACAGAGTCTCTCATATTACATCATAAATTACTCAGTGGTTCTCCTATAATTTTGCTTCCTCATTCTTAAAAGATAAAATTAGGTAAAAGTAACAAATATGCATTTATTAAGTAAAATATGCTTTTACTTTTTTTTCCTAGACCTTTTTGGAAGTTGCTGACAGCTCAGGCACAGTGTCCGTGATTATGTGGAATACCCTGTGTCTTGAGTGGTACAAAAGTCTGCATGTTGGTTTAGTTCTTCTGCTTCAGAATTATTCTGTTAAAAAGAGTTATCCATTCAGGATGCAGCCTCTTCCTGTGGATCCACAGATCAAACTAATTTCTACAATGAGTTAAGTATTCAGTGAATTTGTTATTTTATCAGTATTTTGTTTGTATGAATTTGCAAAGTACCATATCAGTCAAAAGAACTTTAAAATTACTGAAGCTGTTAGAACCTGACAAACCTTTAAATTCCTTTATCCATAAAAAATTTTGAGCAATCACTTAATAAGTGTATTTATTCATATATTAAGGAAAAGCATCTGAGATGTTTATTATTGATTAATGAATGAGTGCCACTTTGGATTTACTTATTTTTCTTTTCTTTCATTTTTGTATTAAAATATTAAATTAGTGACTTGAATATAGTTTTTGTTACTTCAAGGTGCCATTTCAAAGGGCTTTTGTCAACATTCTATTTTGAAATAATTTTGAACTTACACAGAAGTTGAAAGAATAGTATAAAGAACTCCTGTATACCCTTCACACAGATTCAGCAGTTGGCAACATTTACTTTATCATTTCTCCACTATAGATAGATAGATAGATAGATAGATCTCATCTCTGAACCATTTGAGAGTAAGTGGCAGCCATCATATATACATATCCCTTTACCTCTAAACACTTTGGTGATATTTTACTCTCTATTTCCTAAGAACACAGTCACAGGTCACAGTATAGTTATCAAAACTATAAAATTTAAAGTTGATATAATAATGTTATATAACTTATGATCAGTATTCAAATGTTGCCAATTATTGTAATCTTGAAAGGACTCTTCCTAATTAGTATTGATATCTTGGCATCATCCTTAATATTTGGGGAACATTAGAATTAATATATTAAGTGATTGCTTAAGGTATGGATATGACTTCTTTGAACTTCCATTTTTCAAAATTGTAGGACACATCACACATCAGTCAACAGTTTTAAGCACTGTTTTTGGTTTGTCATAGTTTTATACTGGACCTGTATTTCTATGTATTCTGAACTCCCTAGCTGACCTATTAATGTTAATTATATAAAGAATGTTCAGATAATGTAGCCTTTGTTCACTGTTTACTGAAACATATATTTAGGACAATTTCATATGATTCTGTATTAGTGTCTACCGGCTGTTGATGGTAGACATCAATCTGGCTGGGTGAACAAGATATTAATGAATTTGGTATGACTAGTCCATTATCGCATTATTCTTTATCATAGGAGAAGATAAACTGATTGCTGTTGAGATTTAATTAAGAAAATGTAGTGAAAGTTGGCAAGAGGAAGCTAATTCTAAACGTGTTTTATTGTGTCTGCCAATTTATAAATTCTTTCCCACAACCATGCATCTCTCAGTGACAAAATTGCTTTTTAGTAAAAAATTGAGACCTTTGTCAATAGCAGATTAAGTGACTTTGTTGATGTCATATAATTGATCACTGGCATAGTGAAAATTGAAACCTAGTTCTCCTGACACCTAACCTAATGTTCTTTTTACTAAATACAAAGAAAATTAACTTCAATCACAGTTTCTATGTGGCTGTGGACAAATCTAGAAATGAGTCTGTACTAATAGCTGCTTCTAAACCTTAAAAACTTATGGAAAGTGGGACAATAGACAGCATGTGGTCAGTAGATAAATAGTTATTAAAACATAGCAGTGAAAGTGAATTGAGCTCTATGCTCCCTCTGCTACATAGAATTATAGGGCCAGATTTTCATAATATAAACTCTCTTTTTAAAATATGCTGCTGGTTCCAAGTCACTTCAGTCAGGTCCAGCTCTGTGTGACCCCATAGATGGCAGCCCACTAGGCGAAGCTATTTTTACTTTTAAGTGAATAATTACAAATACAGAAATCATTATTAAAATGAGAGCCTTAATGAGAATATGTTTAAAATGCACCTTTTAGTCTTTAGAGCAGTTTTACTTATCAGTGTTAGCATCAGTCTCTGTTATCCCACACCTTTTTAATAAGTAACAGGACTTTTTCCCTCTTCATCAAGGGTCAGTGAGCTATTTCTATAAATAGTTGAATAGTAAATATTATAGGATGTATAAGCAGTATAGTCTCTTTCACAACAACTCAGCTCTGTCTTTATTGAGTGAAAGCAACCAAAGATAATAAATATGTCAATGGATTGGGCATAGCTGTATTACAGTAAAATTATTTGCAAAACACAGGCCAATTTATCTACAAGCCATAGTTTGCCTAGTGTTCCTGTATAAGTGGATCTCAATACTACTGATACATTAGTATCATTTGGGGAGCTTTAAAGAACCATGACCACCCCACTCTCAGAGATTTTGAATTATTAATAATTATTCTGTGGAGGGGACCACACATTGATGTATCTCTGAAACTCCTCAGATGGATTCTGATGTACAGCCAGGGTTGAAAATTATTGATCTATGATTTTAAAAAATCTCAGTGTGGTTAATCATCTTTTAAGGGGGAAAAAAGTTCTATAAACTATGCTAGGCACAGGGAATACAAAGATAAGTAATATAGAATTCTACCCTTAGAATTAAAATAAAGTAAAAATAAAAATTAAAAAAAAAGAATTCTACCCTTAGAATTAATCTAACACATAGATAGAGAACCTGTGGACACAGCAGGGGGAGGAGAGGGTAGGACGAATTAAGAGAGTAGCATTGAAACATATACATTACTCTATGTAAAAATGATAGCTAGTGAGAAGCTGCTCAACTAGGTCCTCTGTGATGACCTAAGGAGTGGGAAGTAGGGGATATATGTATACTTATAGCTGACTCATGTTGTTGTTCAGCAGAAACCAACACAATAATTATCCTCCAATTTAAAAAAATAATTAGTCTAACAGGGTAACAGATATGTAAGATGAACAAATTACATGAACTTGAAAGACTGCTGACAGTAAACGGTAAGCAAAAAGGATGAATGGAAGGGGAGAGGAAATGAACAGAAATGTAGTTGAGGAAAGAGTGAATGATCTGGAGAGTAGGAGAATGGGTTGAATTGGAGAAGATGTAAGTAAGGGTTAGGAATAAGAGCAGGGTAGTTTAAATGTTATGAGAGAGTACATGAGAAAGAGTATGCAACGAGGGCCAGTTTGGTCAGTACAGAAATAAGGATCTGTGATACTATCACTGCCTTCTAGGTGTTGATGTTGGAACACAAACCATTGGGGTAATTTAGCTTGGTTCATTTTTTCATGCTTACACACATAGTTGTAAGTTATAGAAACTAATGTAATTTTAAAGAAACTAAATAAATGGAGCTTGTGAAGATGAAAATTCTGTTGTAAAAAAAAGGACATATTTGCTGGCAGTGTATGATTTTTGTATATTGCCTTTTTGTTTATTGATCTGTCCTATCTTATACAAAATAGTGTTCACTTGACATACACAAATGATGAACGTTTTAAAGTCTTGAGATTTTCAGACTATTACATAATACATATTGAAGTGATAACCTTAAGTGTTTTTGGTTTGGGGTGAAGGAAGTTTTTAATTCATTTGAATTCCTAGCATTTTAGAGCTGGGAGGGACTTTGAGTATAACTAAGTAACTATGGCTATGAAAGTGCTTTGTAAAATGCAGACTATTTTCTAGGTGCAAGGTAATACCATGTAATACAAACTTTCTTCACTCATATATGAAAAGGTAAAAGAAAATTTTGTAGTCACATGTTTGGTAATAGGCAAAATGAGAAAGCAGTCATCTTCATTCTGGTTTAATCTTTGTTTGCTACATAGCAAATCCTTAGAAAAATATTGACATTAAAGAAATAAGAAACCAAGATAGTTCTATAACTATTAAAGTGAATCAGAGGTTTAAAATAATCACACACACACCTACCACCCTCCCACCAGGCAGGTATCACCGTATAGGCAAATTCTAGCAAACATTGAAGGAATGTATCTTTCCAAAATTTCCAGAGAATAAAGTAAGAAGTTATACTCTCTGACTTATTCTTTGCTACCAATATAACCTTGATAATCAAAACCAAATAAGAATTTTATGAATGTAGAAAACTAAAGGCTACCTTCAGCTATGAACATATATACCTATACACAAAACTGAAGGTTAGCAAACTGAATTGTTATATTTTTAAAAAGTGATTACACATTGTGACTAAGTTGTATTTTTTTCCAGCAATGCAAAATTGATTTTACTAACAAAAATAGACAAGTGTCACTTCCACATTAATACATTAAAGAAGGTTGTCCTAGCAGAGCCATAAAAGTCATTTGCTAAAATTTTACACACATTCATAAATTTTAAAAAGAAAATAGCAAGAAAAGGAATTTTCCATAACTGATAAAGGATGTTTGCAAAACAAAATGAAAACAAACACAACTCTTAAGGGGGAAATTTAGAAACACTCCAAAATTTTGGGGAGGGCCACGCCTTGTGTCATACCAGATCTTAGTTCCCCAACCAGGGATTGAACCTGAGTGCTCTGAAGCGGAAGGGCATAGTCTTAATGACTGGACTACTAGGGAAGTCCTGAAACACTGCTTTGTAAAATGAGGACCATTGATGGTCTCTTATTACTATTTCTGTTCAGTGTTGTACAGGCTGCCCTTGCCAATGTGGGGATGCGTGAGTGCCTGTGTGCTCAGTTGTGTCTTGATTCTTTGCAACCCCATGGACTCTAGCCCGCTAGGCTTCTCTGTCCTTGGAATTCTCCAGTCAAGAATACTGGAGTGGGTTGTCATTTCCTCCTCCAGGGAATCTTCCCAACCCAGGGATCAAACCCACGTTGGCAAGTCAGTTCTTTACCACTGGACCACCTAGTGAAAAGCTAAAATCCATTAAAAGTGAAAGAGCTTTTTATTGAAGTATAGTTGATGTATTGGCCTCCTGGGTAGCTCAGCTGGTAAAGAATCTGCCTGCAATGCAGTAGACCCCCATTTGAGTCCTGCGTCGGGAAATTCCCCCGGAAAAAGGATAGGCTACCCACTCCAGTATTCTTGGGCTTCCCCGGTAGCTCAGATGATAAAGAATCCTGCAATGCAGCAGACCTTGGTTTGATTCCTGGTTTGGGAAGATCCCCTAGAGGAAGGCATGGCAACCCACTCCAGTATTCTTGCCTGGAGAATCCCATGGACAGAAGAGCCTGGCTGGCTACAGTCCATGGAGTTGCAAAGAGTAGAACACAGCTGAGCAACTAGACACAGCACAACACAGTTGCTGTATTGCTGTACAATATGTTAGTTTCAGGTGTCCTACATAGTGACTTGACATTTGCATACATTACAAAATGATCACCATAAGTCTAGTGACCACCTGTCCCCAAAGAAAGTTATTAAAATGTTTTTATAAAGTTATTATAGCTTCTTATTTTGTCTATTACATCCCCTTGGCTTACTTATTATATAACTGCAAGTTTGTTCCTCTTAATTCCCATCATCTATTTCATCCCCCAACCCCTGGCAACAGCTAATTTATTCTTTCTATCTGTGAGTCTGTTTTTGTTTCGTTTGTTGAATTTATTTTAAGATTCCACACATACGTGAGACCATATGGTATTTATATTTCTCTATCTGGCTTATTTCACATAGCATAATATCCTCGAGATCCATCCATGTTTCAAGTAGCAAGATTTCATTATTTTTGATGGCTGAGTAATATTCCACTGTGTGTGTGTGTGTGTGTGTGTGTGTGTGTGTGTGTGTGTATGTGTGTGTGTGTGTGTGTGACACACATCACATCTTTATCCATTAGTCTGTCAATGAACATTTAGGTTGCTTCCATATCTTGACTATTGTAAATGACACTTCAGTGAACACTGATGTGCATATACCTTTTTGAATTAGTGTTTTTGTTTTTTCAGGTAAATAGTGAGAAGTAAAATTGCTGGGTCATATGGTAGTCTGTTTTTAACTTTTTGAGGAATCTCTATATTGTTGTCTATAGGGGTTGTATCAACTTACAATCCCAACAGTGCACAAAGGTACCCTTTCCTTTACATACTTGCCAACATCTGTTATTTGTTGTCTTTTATGATGATAACCATTCTAACAGGTGTGTGGTGGTATCTCATTATGGTTTTGATTTGCAGTTTCCTAATGATTAGTGATGTTGTGCTTCTTTTCATGGCCATTGGTCATCTTTGTGTTGTCTGAGAAAAAAAAATATCTATTTAGGTCCTCTTCCCAGCTTTTAATTTAGTTTTTTTCTTCAATATTTGTATAAATTCTTTGTTTATTTTGGATATTAACTCCTTATTGAATTGTCATTTGTAAATACCTTCTCCCTTCAATGGGCTCTCTTTTCATTTTGTTGATAATTTACTTTGCTTTGCAAAAGTTTGACAAGGCCACATTTGTTTACTTTTGTTTTTATTTCCCTTGCCTGAGGAGACAGATCCAAAAATATATGCTAAGATCAATGTCAGAGAGCATACTGCCTCTGTTTTCTTTTCAGAAGTTTTAGGGTTTCAGGTCTTACATTTAAGTCTTTAATCCATTTTGAGTTTTATCTTTGTATATGGTGTGAGAAAGTAGTCCAGTTTAATTCTTTTGCATATAGCTGTCCAATATTCCTGATGTCATTTATTGAAGAGGCTATTTTTCCCCATTCTTGCCTCCTTTGTCATGGATTAATTGACCATGTAAGCATGGCTCACCAGGGCTATATGCTTAGGGGTGCCTCCTATGTGAGTTGTGTGAGCCCTCCTATTGTGAATGACTACTGTGGACATGCAGGTAGGCAGGGCAGCCCCTGGCCTGGTTGGCTGCCAGACTCTACCTTGTGTGGAGGCTGCTGGCCACTGGAAGGTGGGAGCCAGTCCCTGGCAAGGGATGGGATTGTCGAGTGGGTCCATGGCTAGTGCCAGCCTGCTGGTGGGTGGGCCTGGGTTACTGCAGGACTAGCTGCTTGGGGAAGGAAATGGCAACCCACTCCAGTGTTCTTGCCTGGAGAATCCCAGGGATGGGGGAGCCTGGTGGGCTACCTTCTATGGGTTTGCACAGAGTCGGACACGACTGAAGTGACTTAGCAGCAGCAGCAGCTGCTTGGTATGGAGGTGTCCCAGAACTGGTGCTGACCAGCTGGTGGGTGGGTAAGCCAGAGACTTCTGCCATAGGGCAAAGCCCCAGTCACACCTGACCCACAGACTCTGCTGTGGACCTTCAAGGATGCAGCAGAGAATGGGGGAGAGGCTGCCCTAGCAGTTTCTTTCACCTTAAGGACACCTTCTCTTCTCTTGTCTGTGTCATCCCTAACTTTCACTCTTGAGAAAACACTAAATATTGGAGGACCAGAAAGAGGGCTTCTGGTGTATTGAGACACCCATTCGCATTCACTTATTTGCGTGGTAAGTCCCCCAAGGTGCACCTCGAGGTCTCTTGATGTTTTCCATTTGAGGAACTGAAGCAGTTCCAGTTCAGGGGTTTCTCCCTGTAGACAGGGCACCCAGTTTGTAAGGCACTGCTTTGCACAAATGTCACAGGCTTAGTGGGACTTGGAAGTCACATTTGGGGCATTCTTGCTATTTGGTTTTTTGAATTTCTGGGCATCTCTTTGCCATTTGCTTTTTTGGGGTAACTTCCTGCTGGCGTGATTTGGTTTGGTTTGTTTGCTTTGAGTGCACACATATTTTGTACTAATTGCTTCCTCTAAGGTTCCATCTCCAAGTCCCCTAGGAAAAATCCTAAGTGATTGGTAGACCTATGGTTATGATCCAATGAGGAGAAAACAAAAACTTGACAAAACTTTAACAAAGGCTTTCTAGGGGGAAACTTGCATTTCTCTCTTTGAGATGTAAATGTTCTATCTGATCTTCCTAGGACATTCTGTGTTTGTGTCTTTGTATGTATGTGTTTTGAAAACTCTGACCTTTTGGACAAAGGTCACAGGTCTGATAGAACTTGGAAGCCATGTTAATGTGACTCTCTCACTGGCTAGGTTTTGGTTTATTCTGGTTACTTTGGTAATGCACAGACACCTGGTACTAAGTGCTTCCTCTAAGGCTTCCTCTACATTTTCTTGTTTGTTTCTCCTCAAACCCCTGCGAACAGGCAAGTGGCTATGGAAAAAATTGGGGAAGTCTGGCCAGGGTTACCCTCTGGTGTGTTCCAAAGGCCCTGCAGCCCACTGTGCCACAGTATCTGCCACCCAAGCAAGTGAAGGCTCTCCTTTCCTTCTGCCTTAAGTTGAGAACCAGGCCAATTAAAATTGTGCAAGCACAGGTCAGGCACTTACAAGCCTTTAGGGTGCCTGCTGCTTGAAGACTCCGTTGACAGGATAAGGGGGATCACAGAATGGACCAGGCTACTAGGGTATCCACCCCCAACAAGACAACTTCCATGCAATTCCAGACACATTTGGTTCAAGCGTAACACTGAGCCCACTTTTCCCTGGCCGCTGCCTTCCTGGCAAGACTATGAAGTGGATTCCTCAGCCTATCTTTTCTGTTACCTTCACCTCTTTCCCCCTTGGTCCAGATTGATTTACAGGGATTTACAGAAGGCTAAAAAGAGGAAGCTAATTCTAAACGTGTTTTATTGTGTCTGCCAATTTATAAATTCTTTCCCACAACCATGCATCTCTCAGTGACAAAATTGCTTTTTAGTAAAAAATTGAGACCTTTGTCAATAGCAGATTAAGTGACTTTGTTGATGTCATATAATTGATCACTGGCATAGTGAAAATTGAAACCTAGTTCTCCTGACACCTAACCTAATGTTCTTTTTACTAAATACAAAGAAAATTAACTTCAATCACAGTTTCTATGTGGCTGTGGACAAATCTAGAAATGAGTCTGTACTAATAGCTGCTTCTAAACCTTAAAAACTTATGGAAAGTGGGACAATAGACAGCATGTGGTCAGTAGATAAATAGTTATTAAAACATAGCAGTGAAAGTGAATTGAGCTCTATGCTCCCTCTGCTACATAGAATTATAGGGCCAGATTTTCATAATATAAACTCTCTTTTTAAAATATGCTGCTGGTTCCAAGTCACTTCAGTCAGGTCCAGCTCTGTGTGACCCCATAGATGGCAGCCCACTAGGCGAAGCTATTTTTACTTTTAAGTGAATAATTACAAATACAGAAATCATTATTAAAATGAGAGCCTTAATGAGAATATGTTTAAAATGCACCTTTTAGTCTTTAGAGCAGTTTTACTTATCAGTGTTAGCATCAGTCTCTGTTATCCCACACCTTTTTAATAAGTAACAGGACTTTTTCCCTCTTCATCAAGGGTCAGTGAGCTATTTCTATAAATAGTTGAATAGTAAATATTATAGGATGTATAAGCAGTATAGTCTCTTTCACAACAACTCAGCTCTGTCTTTATTGAGTGAAAGCAACCAAAGATAATAAATATGTCAATGGATTGGGCATAGCTGTATTACAGTAAAATTATTTGCAAAACACAGGCCAATTTATCTACAAGCCATAGTTTGCCTAGTGTTCCTGTATAAGTGGATCTCAATACTACTGATACATTAGTATCATTTGGGGAGCTTTAAAGAACCATGACCACCCCACTCTCAGAGATTTTGAATTATTAATAATTATTCTGTGGAGGGGACCACACATTGATGTATCTCTGAAACTCCTCAGATGGATTCTGATGTACAGCCAGGGTTGAAAATTATTGATCTATGATTTTAAAAAATCTCAGTGTGGTTAATCATCTTTTAAGGGGGAAAAAAGTTCTATAAACTATGCTAGGCACAGGGAATACAAAGATAAGTAATATAGAATTCTACCCTTAGAATTAAAATAAAGTAAAAATAAAAATTAAAAAAAAAGAATTCTACCCTTAGAATTAATCTAACACATAGATAGAGAACCTGTGGACACAGCAGGGGGAGGAGAGGGTAGGACGAATTAAGAGAGTAGCATTGAAACATATACATTACTCTATGTAAAAATGATAGCTAGTGAGAAGCTGCTCAACTAGGTCCTCTGTGATGACCTAAGGAGTGGGAAGTAGGGGATATATGTATACTTATAGCTGACTCATGTTGTTGTTCAGCAGAAACCAACACAATAATTATCCTCCAATTTAAAAAAATAATTAGTCTAACAGGGTAACAGATATGTAAGATGAACAAATTACATGAACTTGAAAGACTGCTGACAGTAAACGGTAAGCAAAAAGGATGAATGGAAGGGGAGAGGAAATGAACAGAAATGTAGTTGAGGAAAGAGTGAATGATCTGGAGAGTAGGAGAATGGGTTGAATTGGAGAAGATGTAAGTAAGGGTTAGGAATAAGAGCAGGGTAGTTTAAATGTTATGAGAGAGTACATGAGAAAGAGTATGCAACGAGGGCCAGTTTGGTCAGTACAGAAATAAGGATCTGTGATACTATCACTGCCTTCTAGGTGTTGATGTTGGAACACAAACCATTGGGGTAATTTAGCTTGGTTCATTTTTTCATGCTTACACACATAGTTGTAAGTTATAGAAACTAATGTAATTTTAAAGAAACTAAATAAATGGAGCTTGTGAAGATGAAAATTCTGTTGTAAAAAAAAGGACATATTTGCTGGCAGTGTATGATTTTTGTATATTGCCTTTTTGTTTATTGATCTGTCCTATCTTATACAAAATAGTGTTCACTTGACATACACAAATGATGAACGTTTTAAAGTCTTGAGATTTTCAGACTATTACATAATACATATTGAAGTGATAACCTTAAGTGTTTTTGGTTTGGGGTGAAGGAAGTTTTTAATTCATTTGAATTCCTAGCATTTTAGAGCTGGGAGGGACTTTGAGTATAACTAAGTAACTATGGCTATGAAAGTGCTTTGTAAAATGCAGACTATTTTCTAGGTGCAAGGTAATACCATGTAATACAAACTTTCTTCACTCATATATGAAAAGGTAAAAGAAAATTTTGTAGTCACATGTTTGGTAATAGGCAAAATGAGAAAGCAGTCATCTTCATTCTGGTTTAATCTTTGTTTGCTACATAGCAAATCCTTAGAAAAATATTGACATTAAAGAAATAAGAAACCAAGATAGTTCTATAACTATTAAAGTGAATCAGAGGTTTAAAATAATCACACACACACCTACCACCCTCCCACCAGGCAGGTATCACCGTATAGGCAAATTCTAGCAAACATTGAAGGAATGTATCTTTCCAAAATTTCCAGAGAATAAAGTAAGAAGTTATACTCTCTGACTTATTCTTTGCTACCAATATAACCTTGATAATCAAAACCAAATAAGAATTTTATGAATGTAGAAAACTAAAGGCTACCTTCAGCTATGAACATATATACAGATACACAAAACTGAAGGTTAGCAAACTGAATTGTTATATTTTTAAAAAGTGATTACACATTGTGACTAAGTTGTATTTTTTTCCAGCAATGCAAAATTGATTTTACTAACAAAAATAGACAAGTGTCACTTCCACATTAATACATTAAAGAAGGTTGTCCTAGCAGAGCCATAAAAGTCATTTGCTAAAATTTTACACACATTCATAAATTTTAAAAAGAAAATAGCAAGAAAAGGAATTTTCCATAACTGATAAAGGATGTTTGCAAAACAAAATGAAAACAAACACAACTCTTAAGGGGGAAATTTAGAAACACTCCAAAATTTTGGGGAGGGCCACGCCTTGTGTCATACCAGATCTTAGTTCCCCAACCAGGGATTGAACCTGAGTGCTCTGAAGCGGAAGGGCATAGTCTTAATGACTGGACTACTAGGGAAGTCCTGAAACACTGCTTTGTAAAATGAGGACCATTGATGGTCTCTTATTACTATTTCTGTTCAGTGTTGTACAGGCTGCCCTTGCCAATGTGGGGATGCGTGAGTGCCTGTGTGCTCAGTTGTGTCTTGATTCTTTGCAACCCCATGGACTCTAGCCCGCTAGGCTTCTCTGTCCTTGGAATTCTCCAGTCAAGAATACTGGAGTGGGTTGTCATTTCCTCCTCCAGGGAATCTTCCCAACCCAGGGATCAAACCCACGTTGGCAAGTCAGTTCTTTACCACTGGACCACCTAGTGAAAAGCTAAAATCCATTAAAAGTGAAAGAGCTTTTTATTGAAGTATAGTTGATGTATTGGCCTCCTGGGTAGCTCAGCTGGTAAAGAATCTGCCTGCAATGCAGTAGACCCCCATTTGAGTCCTGCGTCGGGAAATTCCCCCGGAAAAAGGATAGGCTACCCACTCCAGTATTCTTGGGCTTCCCCGGTAGCTCAGATGATAAAGAATCCTGCAATGCAGCAGACCTTGGTTTGATTCCTGGTTTGGGAAGATCCCCTAGAGGAAGGCATGGCAACCCACTCCAGTATTCTTGCCTGGAGAATCCCATGGACAGAAGAGCCTGGCTGGCTACAGTCCATGGAGTTGCAAAGAGTAGAACACAGCTGAGCAACTAGACACAGCACAACACAGTTGCTGTATTGCTGTACAATATGTTAGTTTCAGGTGTCCTACATAGTGACTTGACATTTGCATACATTACAAAATGATCACCATAAGTCTAGTGACCACCTGTCCCCAAAGAAAGTTATTAAAATGTTTTTATAAAGTTATTATAGCTTCTTATTTTGTCTATTACATCCCCTTGGCTTACTTATTATATAACTGCAAGTTTGTTCCTCTTAATTCCCATCATCTATTTCATCCCCCAACCCCTGGCAACAGCTAATTTATTCTTTCTATCTGTGAGTCTGTTTTTGTTTCGTTTGTTGAATTTATTTTAAGATTCCACACATACGTGAGACCATATGGTATTTATATTTCTCTATCTGGCTTATTTCACATAGCATAATATCCTCGAGATCCATCCATGTTTCAAGTAGCAAGATTTCATTATTTTTGATGGCTGAGTAATATTCCACTGTGTGTGTGTGTGTGTGTGTGTGTGTGTGTGTGTGTGTGTATGTGTGTGTGTGTGTGTGTGACACACATCACATCTTTATCCATTAGTCTGTCAATGAACATTTAGGTTGCTTCCATATCTTGACTATTGTAAATGACACTTCAGTGAACACTGNTGTGTGTGTGTGTGTGTGTGTGTGTGTGTGTGTGTGTGTATGTGTGTGTGTGTGTGTGTGACACACATCACATCTTTATCCATTAGTCTGTCAATGAACATTTAGGTTGCTTCCATATCTTGACTATTGTAAATGACACTTCAGTGAACACTGATGTGCATATACCTTTTTGAATTAGTGTTTTTGTTTTTTCAGGTAAATAGTGAGAAGTAAAATTGCTGGGTCATATGGTAGTCTGTTTTTAACTTTTTGAGGAATCTCTATATTGTTGTCTATAGGGGTTGTATCAACTTACAATCCCAACAGTGCACAAAGGTACCCTTTCCTTTACATACTTGCCAACATCTGTTATTTGTTGTCTTTTATGATGATAACCATTCTAACAGGTGTGTGGTGGTATCTCATTATGGTTTTGATTTGCAGTTTCCTAATGATTAGTGATGTTGTGCTTCTTTTCATGGCCATTGGTCATCTTTGTGTTGTCTGAGAAAAAAAAATATCTATTTAGGTCCTCTTCCCAGCTTTTAATTTAGTTTTTTTCTTCAATATTTGTATAAATTCTTTGTTTATTTTGGATATTAACTCCTTATTGAATTGTCATTTGTAAATACCTTCTCCCTTCAATGGGCTCTCTTTTCATTTTGTTGATAATTTACTTTGCTTTGCAAAAGTTTGACAAGGCCACATTTGTTTACTTTTGTTTTTATTTCCCTTGCCTGAGGAGACAGATCCAAAAATATATGCTAAGATCAATGTCAGAGAGCATACTGCCTCTGTTTTCTTTTCAGAAGTTTTAGGGTTTCAGGTCTTACATTTAAGTCTTTAATCCATTTTGAGTTTTATCTTTGTATATGGTGTGAGAAAGTAGTCCAGTTTAATTCTTTTGCATATAGCTGTCCAATATTCCTGATGTCATTTATTGAAGAGGCTATTTTTCCCCATTCTTGCCTCCTTTGTCATGGATTAATTGACCATGTAAGCATGGCTCACCAGGGCTATATGCTTAGGGGTGCCTCCTATGTGAGTTGTGTGAGCCCTCCTATTGTGAATGACTACTGTGGACATGCAGGTAGGCAGGGCAGCCCCTGGCCTGGTTGGCTGCCAGACTCTACCTTGTGTGGAGGCTGCTGGCCACTGGAAGGTGGGAGCCAGTCCCTGGCAAGGGATGGGATTGTCGAGTGGGTCCATGGCTAGTGCCAGCCTGCTGGTGGGTGGGCCTGGGTTACTGCAGGACTAGCTGCTTGGGGAAGGAAATGGCAACCCACTCCAGTGTTCTTGCCTGGAGAATCCCAGGGATGGGGGAGCCTGGTGGGCTACCTTCTATGGGTTTGCACAGAGTCGGACACGACTGAAGTGACTTAGCAGCAGCAGCAGCTGCTTGGTATGGAGGTGTCCCAGAACTGGTGCTGACCAGNCAACCCACTCCAGTGTTCTTGCCTGGAGAATCCCAGGGATGGGGGAGCCTGGTGGGCTACCTTCTATGGGTTTGCACAGAGTCGGACACGACTGAAGTGACTTAGCAGCAGCAGCAGCTGCTTGGTATGGAGGTGTCCCAGAACTGGTGCTGACCAGCTGGTGGGTGGGTAAGCCAGAGACTTCTGCCATAGGGCAAAGCCCCAGTCACACCTGACCCACAGACTCTGCTGTGGACCTTCAAGGATGCAGCAGAGAATGGGGGAGAGGCTGCCCTAGCAGTTTCTTTCACCTTAAGGACACCTTCTCTTCTCTTGTCTGTGTCATCCCTAACTTTCACTCTTGAGAAAACACTAAATATTGGAGGACCAGAAAGAGGGCTTCTGGTGTATTGAGACACCCATTCGCATTCACTTATTTGCGTGGTAAGTCCCCCAAGGTGCACCTCGAGGTCTCTTGATGTTTTCCATTTGAGGAACTGAAGCAGTTCCAGTTCAGGGGTTTCTCCCTGTAGACAGGGCACCCAGTTTGTAAGGCACTGCTTTGCACAAATGTCACAGGCTTAGTGGGACTTGGAAGTCACATTTGGGGCATTCTTGCTATTTGGTTTTTTGAATTTCTGGGCATCTCTTTGCCATTTGCTTTTTTGGGGTAACTTCCTGCTGGCGTGATTTGGTTTGGTTTGTTTGCTTTGAGTGCACACATATTTTGTACTAATTGCTTCCTCTAAGGTTCCATCTCCAAGTCCCCTAGGAAAAATCCTAAGTGATTGGTAGACCTATGGTTATGATCCAATGAGGAGAAAACAAAAACTTGACAAAACTTTAACAAAGGCTTTCTAGGGGGAAACTTGCATTTCTCTCTTTGAGATGTAAATGTTCTATCTGATCTTCCTAGGACATTCTGTGTTTGTGTCTTTGTATGTATGTGTTTTGAAAACTCTGACCTTTTGGACAAAGGTCACAGGTCTGATAGAACTTGGAAGCCATGTTAATGTGACTCTCTCACTGGCTAGGTTTTGGTTTATTCTGGTTACTTTGGTAATGCACAGACACCTGGTACTAAGTGCTTCCTCTAAGGCTTCCTCTACATTTTCTTGTTTGTTTCTCCTCAAACCCCTGCGAACAGGCAAGTGGCTATGGAAAAAATTGGGGAAGTCTGGCCAGGGTTACCCTCTGGTGTGTTCCAAAGGCCCTGCAGCCCACTGTGCCACAGTATCTGCCACCCAAGCAAGTGAAGGCTCTCCTTTCCTTCTGCCTTAAGTTGAGAACCAGGCCAATTAAAATTGTGCAAGCACAGGTCAGGCACTTACAAGCCTTTAGGGTGCCTGCTGCTTGAAGACTCCGTTGACAGGATAAGGGGGATCACAGAATGGACCAGGCTACTAGGGTATCCACCCCCAACAAGACAACTTCCATGCAATTCCAGACACATTTGGTTCAAGCGTAACACTGAGCCCACTTTTCCCTGGCCGCTGCCTTCCTGGCAAGACTATGAAGTGGATTCCTCAGCCTATCTTTTCTGTTACCTTCACCTCTTTCCCCCTTGGTCCAGATTGATTTACAGGGATTTACAGAAGGCTAAGTGTTGCCTCTGAGCCTTCCCAAGAGGCCTTCTTCCATAAGCTAGAAAAGGAAAAGGAAAACTTTCCAACATAGGTAAATTGGTATGTCAGTCCTTCAGTTTCATTGAGGTAGCCACACAATTCTTTAAAAAAAAAAAAAAAAAGGAAAAACAAAACTATCCTTGTTTTACAAATGTAATCTTTACAGGACCAGAAGGGTGGCTCCAAAATTAATCCAAAACCCACCAATCCTTTTACCACTTCCCAGATCCTCCATGTTTATCTTAAGGGGCTTGTAAATATTTTCAAAAAGGGGAAACTAAGTCATCCTAGGAAGAACTTGCCTGTATCTTTGAGATGCAAGTGTCCTATCTGGTCTTCTCAGGAAGGCTCATCTCTGCGGTCTTTTAAAATGCAAATTTTAGAGGGGGTAAACTAGAAGTTGGCTTGTCCAAGGTAAATAGAAATCCTAAATGCTTTTTCTGCAAATATTTAGCCATCTAGCCAAGTGGATTTTACTTGTTTCATCTGTCAGAAACCCAATTTTAATGCAACTTCTTTTGTAAACTGATGGGTTTTACATTGCTGAACCTGACTCAGGACTGAAATCTTAAAATAAGAACTGAGGTCTCTGTGCATGTGTATGTATCTTTGACTTTGGATAACATTGCCTTGGCTGATTTGTAAAAGAGCTCTATTTAATTGGCTTAAATAAAAGTAAGTGCTTACAAACCAAACAATTCAAAATACAAAAAAAATTAAGCTAAGTGAGTTTCAGGCTCACATGAGCTGGGAAATATTTAGAATCAAATTAATATCTGAAATTAATGTTTGTTATTACAAATTTGTCAGCAAGGAAAAGAACTTGATATGAAGAAACTTTTAAGGACAGAAAATGTAAATGAAATAAGAGCTTTAGATAAATTCTATTAAGGGTAATAGTGGCATAGTGGTAAAGAATCTGCTTGCCACTGTAGGAGATGCAGGTTTCATCCCTGGCTTGGGAAGATCCCCTGGAGGAGGAAATGTCAACCCACTCCAGTATTCTTGCCTGGAAAACTCCATGGACAGAGGAACTTGGTAGACTACAGTCCATGGGGTCGCAGAGTTGGACACAACTGAGCATACAGTATTAAGAGAAAAAAATGACATTATATTCCTATATCATACCTATAAAAATCAATGCCAGACATATCAAATGCTTAAATATGAAAGGCAAAACTTTTAGAAGAACTTATAGAAAGTATCTGTTTGCCTTTAGGATAAGGAAGCATCTTTTGGATAGCACAAAGAAATGGTAACCATAAAAGAAAGATTAATAAGCTTAACTACATTAAAATTAAGAACTTCTGGGACTTCCCTGGTAGTCCAATGGCTGACTCCACGCTCCCAGTGTAGAGGGCCCAGGTTCTATTCCTGATCGGGAAACTAGATCCCACATGCCACAGCCAAGAGTTTACATGCCACAAGTAAAAAAGATCCTGCATGCTGCAGCTAAGACCCAGCACAGCCAAATAAATAAATAAAATATTTTTTTAAAGGATAAAACAAAAATTAAGAAGTTTTGTCCATCAAAAGACACCCCAAAAAATTCAAAAACTGGGTGAAGATATTTGCAATAGTATAATCAACAAAGGTATTCAGTATATATAAAGAACTAATACAAATAAGAAAAAGACAATCCAGTAGAAAAAATGTTCAAAAATATTAGGAGGTATTTCACTAAAGAGGATGCATAGATGAACTATAGATATATGAAATGTTGTTGAACATAATTAGTAGTAAGAGAGGCACAAAATAAGACCACAACAAATTGCCATTTTGTATTATTAGACTGACAAAAAATAAGAAAGTTAGGAATTTCCCTGGCTGTCCAGAGATTAAAACTCTGTGCTTCCATTGCAGGGGTCACAGGTTCAATCCCTGGTCAGGGAACTAAGATTCCATATGCTGTGTGGTACAGCCAAAGTAAATAAATAAATTTAACAGAACCAAAATTTGGAGAGGATATGGCTCAATGGAATTCTTGCACATTGCTGCTGAAACTGTTAATAGTTTAATATGTAATACTTAGTAAATATTAATAAATATTTATAATATTAATAAACTAAGTGAGGAGTTAATAAATACTACTTTAGAATAGTTTGGAATTATCCTATAGAGTGACTTCCCTGGTGGCTCAGACAGTAAAGCATCCGCCTACAATGTGAGAGACCCTGGTTCGATCCCTGGGTTGGGAAGATCCTCTGGAGAAGGAAATGGCAATCCATTCCAATACTATTGCCTGGAAAATCCCATGGACAGAGGAGCCTGGTAGGCGCATACAGTCCATGGAGTCACAAAGAGTCAGACACGACTGAGCGAATTCTTCATCCTATAGAGTGGAACATTTGCATATTTTATAATCCAGGTTTTCCCTTCTGGATATAACACCTTAGAAATCATTTGCCTGTGTGTACAAGGAGATATGTTGAACAAAATTCATAATGACTGTTCATTATGACAAAAGCTGGAAATAACCCATATGTCCAGCAATATGATGAAGAGTAAATAGAATTGTAGTATGTCAATACCCTGGAACATTATTTGCAGTAGAAATGAGAAAAACAAATGCTACGTGCAGCTGCATGAATGAATTTTAAGACCATAATGTTAAGTGGGGAAAAAAGTAGTCCTCAGTTCAGTTCACTTCAGTCGCTCAGTCATGTCTGACTCTTCGCGACCCCATGAATTGCAGCACGCCAGGCCTCCCCGTCCATCACCATCTTCCGGAGTTCACTCAAGACTCACGTTCATCGAGTCCGTGATGCCATCCAGCCATCTCATCCTCGGTCGTCCCCTTCTCCTCCTGCCCCCAAGCCCTCCCAGCATCAGAGTCTTTTCCAATGAGTCAACGCTTCGCATGAGGTGGCCAAAGTACTGGAGTTTCAGCTTTAGCTTCATTCCTTCCAAAGAAATCCCAGGGTTGATCTCTTTCAGAATGGACTGGTTGGATCTCCTTGCAGTCCAAGGGACTCTCAAGAGTCTTCTCCAACACCACAGTTCAAAAGCATCAATTCTTCGGCACTCAGCCTTCTTCACAGTCCAACTCTCACATCCACACATGACCACAGGAAAAACCATAGCCTTGACTAGGCGGACCTTAGTGGGCAAAGTAATGTCTCTGCTTTTGAATATACTATCTAGGTTGGTCATAACTTTTCTTCCAAGGAGTAAGCGTCTTTTAATTTCATGGCTGCAGTCACCATCTGCAGTGATTTTGGAGCCCCCAAAAATAAAGTCTGACACTGTTTCCACTGTTTCCCCATCTATTTCCCATGAAGTGATGGGACCAGATGCCATGATCTTCGTTTTCTGAATGTTGAGCTTTAAGCCAACTTTTTCGCTCTCCTCCTTCACTTTCATCAAGAGGCTTTTTAGCTCCTCCTCACTTTCTGCCATAAGGGTGGTGTCATCAGCATATCTGAGGTTATTGATATTTCTCCCTATTACTCCATTCATTTAAAGTTCAAAAACAATTCCAAATAGTGTACTATTTGGGCAAAAACACTTAAGTGATTTTTTTTAAACCTTTTTAAAATTTTAAGTGTATGGTAAAACACAAAGATAAGTGGATGTGATAATGTCAGAATAGATAGAAGAAAGCTATTGAAAATGATCTAATTCTTAGGTTTAGTGGTGGACTCAAAGCATTCAATCTATTTTTTGCTGTGTGATATATACATGTGTATATTATTTTATATGTATATCATATTAAAGTAATATATATCTTTTTCAGAAATCTGCCTGAATATTCGAGATCTTCCTAATATAATTATCATCCCAGAAAAGCAGGTGAAACCAGAATGGAGATTGCCAAAATTAAATCACCGTTTTGTTACGAGGTAAAATAGATTCTTGTAAAATGTCTCAAATATTAATTTTCACTGTTAGTCACAGAAACAAGGTATTATGATTTGCTCAAAATCTACCCCAAATTATGCTGTAGCAGTTAAATAGATATGCATTTTCATTCATATATTTAGAATGCTCTTTTGCTATTTAAAAATAAAATATCTATTTAATAATTTTCCTTCTTTTAGATCAGAACTGGATAAGATGCCAAATAATTCTATCTGTGATGTTATTGGAGTTTTGGTTTTTGTTGGAAGGGTCCAGCGGTTAAAAAAGAAGGGTAAGCTTATGATATTGAAAGTCATAAAATGGATTTCAGTGAATAATTCTGTGTTCATATGTGCATAATCCATTGTCTTCATTTATTCTAATATTCTATCCATATAGAGAGCCGTGAAGATTTTTGGTCATATCGCTGGATTCACATTGCTGATGGGACTTCAGAACAACCATTTATAGTGGAGCTGTTTTCAACATCTCAGCCAGAAATCTTTGAACATATTTACCCAAGTACTCAGTTTAAATATTATTATTATTTTATATTTGGAAATGGGGGCATTAACTGAAAAAAAAATAGTAGAGTATACTAACTTACAGAATGCCATGATGCTAGCAAATTCAAGCAGACTGATTGCACATATAAATTTTTTTCTATATTAATATTATAAGTGGTATTATAGATATTAACTGTCTTCTGGTTTTCTGTTCAGAATTAATTTGGGATTGAAACTAGTTTTTCAGAATTAGCATTTTAGACATAAAAGCTTGAAATTCTGTGAAACTAAAGCATAGACCATTTCCTTTGTATCCATTTGGAAACTGAATTAATAGACCCCATTTAAGACAATGAAGACTTTACTAATGTAGAATTAACTGGTAGAGGATTGGGAAACTATGTAATTAAATAATGACAGTGGTAAGTATGATCTCCTTTGAGTATGAAATCAATATTAGGTTAATGGTGTTATACCACCTGGTCAATATTTTACTTACTTTGGTGTTGATTTTTCCCCTTATATTTATTCATATACATAGGTATTTTTTCCACTACTTTTATTTATTTCAAGACATTTAAGTATGTCCTACTATGTATTGTATGTAACAACTTAGTCTAAAAATCTATTTTGATGAGGCAAAATATATTTAATACTTTCTTATAACAACTTCAGTGAAAATTTTCCTTGTTTGAATTTGTAACATAAAGCTATTTTAGATGTGGTGAGCTGTTTTCCAAATGAGTATATGAATGAAATACTGATTGTTAAATGCTTGCCAAAATTGGGGAAATTCCCAGTCTTGACTACATTTTTATTTTTTTTGGATCAGCAACAACATAGAAATGATAGAACATCAGGATACCTAGAGACCATATACAGGGCTGTTCTGCTACCCCTTTATTCTCTATTGTAAAATGGTATTACCCACTATTCAGATATTACCTCATTCGAATCCACCTTGTGCTTGTGAGATTAAATTTTTAAAATATATGTATATGAATAGAACTAAACATTACCCCAACTATGATTGGAGGGGAGAGCAGAAAGAGAATTTTGACCAAAACCAAGGTATGCGTTTCCAAGGTAAGTGGGGCTATGACCTTTCATATAACTTCTCTCAGGGCATAGATGGTTGATAGTGATGATCGCTCATGACAATTTAGATGGGTTTTATGGCCAGATCCCCTCTCTCTTTATAGCCACTATAACTGTTTTAATAGCTAGCTGATACAGGTTTTGGCAAATGATTTTTCACAGAAATTTTGCCATGTAGTCCCATTCTATTTCTTATGGAAACATGAAATATATCTTTTAAGAAAAGTTTATATGGAGCTTAGTGAGATTTACTCCAGTACAAAAGTTGACAATAATCACTATTCATTTTTGAAGAAAAAAATTGTGAAATAAATGGTGAATATTAAGGAAGCTTCAGGCCTATGAAGGAGAACATAACTAAGGATCTTCTGGAACAGTACCAGAATCCTTTGGTAGTAGGGCATCTGTTTTACTTTGTGTGTGTGTGCTCAGAATCACAGGCTTTGGCGACACATGGTGCTGTGGAAGGCCCATGGTGTGTGCCTGCTGGGGCACCGCTGGCCCAGGGCCACCTTTTTTACTTTTCATTAAGGAAAGTGAAGAACTAAGAGGAAAACTTTTTCTCTGCTTACTATATATTAGTTGCTCATAGATGTTATTTAATTTTGTACTTACAGTTACCTTTTAAAGAGGTGATGTTTTTACAAATTTATAGGTGAGGAAATAAAGGTTAAGAGAGATTTTAAACAGCTAGAAGCTGTTAGGTTCAAATGTCTTATTTTTAGCAACCATGAACTTAGAATTAGAGATTTCTTTAGTATTCTTATGTCAGCATCTTTAATCATGAATACTCACATCTTTGTATAGTTTTTGAAATAAATGAAAAACAGTATAAATCAAGAGAATTATTCTTAGTCATTTGAACAGATTTTATTTCTTTTCATTGCTCCAAAATAAAGAACTAGTAAATGAGAGATACAGGAAATGAATTTATAGATATTATCATGCTCTAGGGAAATATTTATTCTCAAATGAGAGCTTACTGTTGATAGGAAATTGCAAGTATTTATATTTATTTCTTCATTTCCTGATTTGTAAGACAACTGTTTTGGCACATAGTAGGTTAAAATTTTAAAGATATTTTTGCGTAAGTAAACTCTTCCTGAATAACCTGATAGTTACAAGACAGTTGATAGCTTTTGAAAGTGGTTGAAATCTGAAGACATGATAACCTCATTTTCAAGGATTCTTTTTAGTCTATCTAGTTAGTGAGGAAAGCCAACAGAAAAGAATACGTGGTAGAAACCCTATCTTTGAGATTTAAAGTCTAATTGAGATAAACACAATTAAAACACTTGCATAAACAAGTTCACATTAATAGTGTGTAGCCCTATCTGATGGAAAGAGTGAGAGTAGTTTCGGGGATCAAGGTTAGATTGGGTTAATCAGTGAAAACATGGAGAAGCTCAGTTTTTTTTTTTTTTTTCTCTGTAGGAAATAACAGTTCATACTCACTTGTGTGGCCAATTAAAAGACTTTCACTCTTCAACTGTCCAGCAAGCAGGGCCTTCAGTTATGTGCAGCTGCTGTATTAATACTTCCTAAAGGAAACGTGTTAGATCCTTGTTGCTCCAAGCGTGGTCAAAGGGCTAACAACACTAGTATCAGTAGTGCTAAGATCTCACTAAGCAAAGAATTTCAGGCCCCACACTAAAACGACTGAATCTGAATTTACATTTTAACAATTATCCCAAGTGATTCCTGAGTTCAGTAAAACTTGAGAAGCACTCTGTTAGATCGTGATCTATAAGTATTTTCTTTTCCTGCAGTGACATATTTCATGTGTACACAGCTGAAAGTTGTCAGAAATGATGATCAAGTACCTAAACTGCTTTACCTCACCACTACAAATGAGAGTCACATGTTTATTACTGGTAAGCAATTTCTTTGTATATATTTAATTGGAAATCTAATATATTTTCTCTTCATTAAATTAAATTTTCTATTATAACATTCAACCACAAGATAGCCTTATTTTGAACTCCTTCACTATAAGTTTGGTTTAAGAAAGAATATGTGTGTGTGTGCACAGTAGTTGCTCAGTCGTATCTGACTGTTTGCAACCCCATGGACTAGCACCAGGCTCCTCTGTCCATGGGATTCTCCAGGCATGAATACTGGAGTGGGTTGCCATTGCCTTCTCCAGGGGATCTTCCTAACCCAGGGATTGAACCCAGGTCTTCTGCATTGCAGACAGATTCTTTACCATCTGAGCCACCAGGAGGCCCCAACAAAGAACATACAGTCTATGAAATCTATTGCTTCGAGATGATTTACAATTCAAGCAACAATTTTCTGACTTTCTGAAGAATTTTATGTCCTTCAGTTAACTTTAATTCCTGCTTAATGTTAAGTTAGATAATCATAAATGGCTTCACAGATTGAAGGCTATTTGGCCCTGTATCACAATAAGGATTCAACTAACAGTAGTTTTAAAATGTTAAAATGAAAATATATGTTAAATTTTGGTCCCCAGACTTGCATTTTATTTACATAGCAAGCAAAGTCTCACTGCTTATCTACAAGTTTATTTTTTTCCATTCTCTCAGATAATGTGGGCAAAAAAAATCAGATGAGTGAGAGAGTACTGTGGAATGTTTTACTTACTAGAATGTTACCATCTTGGTAATTAGGAAATTTGTCAAAGAAGAGTCCTAGTAAGGATGTAATACATATCTTTGTTTATACCTCATTTTATAAATATGAATAATATCAGATCTAATACATACTAATAATATCAGATGTAAATGACACTTAAGTACATTTCAAAAGCATGAGTTTAAATGCTGAGCTATATTCACAGAAAATTTAGTTCATATGTGCTATCATAGCTTCAGGTTAATACATAAAAATTGGTTTTCTAAGAAGATGCTAACCAGTTGGATAGTTAGAAAAGTCCAGACTATTAGTTTTCTTTTCCTTTTGGCTTTTTTTGATATCCTACAGACAGCTACAGTGTAGTCCACAGAAACTATAATATGTTTGATTTCCTTCTAGATTTAGGATTTATTTACCATCTTTGATAATTTTGTATGCATATTCAGTATAATTATGTGCTATATAGTGAATAAGTTGACTTCTTTTCTTGGTGACTTGAGATTGATCTTATATTAAAATGTTTTTATACACAAAAAAGTCAAGGCAGTTTACCACAGTGATTTTTTTTTCTCCTTATTTTTTACCCTTCGTGCGATGAGGTCATAAAGGCCAGCCGTATAACGATGATGCCAAGGTAAAAAACTTCATTCAGTGGGTTAAAGCGAAGAACGATTCTGGCGAAGTGAAGAATGCTGTTATAGGTGGATATTACCCCTATCCACCAGTGCCAGAGAAATTTTCGAAGTATAGTAGTTCTCTTAAAGGTACTGATGAAATTACTAGTCGTTTATGATTACATGCTATATGCTTGTCATTTAGTCATCTTTATTCTTTAATTTGAGTAGGCCAAAGTGTAGCAATACTCACTGTTAATAATTTGATCTTTATCAAGATATAAAAGCATATGTCCCATAAAGGTAGATATTTTGATTTTATTAGACTGTAAGAAAAAAGGAATATAGACTGACTAAATGGAGATAATATCTTGATTTAAGGTCTTTGAGATCAAATCTGAGTTGGTAGATCCCAACTCCTGTAATATTATTTAAATTAAACATATGAAAGGATACATTGGACAATTTGATATCCAGATACAACCGTATTAGGCCACTTTTATGGAATGATACATAGATATCCCTTGGTATCCATAGGGGATTGGTTTAAGGAGCCCCAAGGATACCTAAATCTGCAGATGCTCAAATGCCTTACATAAGGGATATACAGTGATTACAGTTGGCTCTTTGTATCTGCAGGTTTGCAAAACTTATGGATATTTGTATTGCAAAACTTGTGGATGACTGAACACGGTTGAGGCTCCACCTTTAAATAAAAATGATATCAAAATTAGTGAGATTCAAAATAAGTACTGATGAGAGACAACGTTAATTTATTTTAGTAGAATTATAATATGATAGTTGAAAAGTTTAGCTTATATTCTTTTTGAAAAGCTGTGGGATAATTGCACAGCTTTGGAAAAAAAGAAACTTTGAAATACTGATCTAGCATCAGCTAAATATTGGCATCCTTCTATACTTCATAATGCCAGCAATATATAGTATATGCTATATATAGAATATAGAAGATATTAACATCTGTGTTTCTATGCAATGGCTAAGCAACATTTTATAGTTTGAAGTATGATATATAAATTACATTCAATATGTAAAATTTCTGTTTCAAATTAAGACACCAGACTAGAAGACTGTATCACGATTTAACTGAAATACATTTACCAGTTTTACCAACATCACCTAAGGGGATGCCAAATATAAAGTTTCACATGTTTAAGTTATTAGCAAGTTTATAATTTTCATGTTGTGAAATTACATTGCAAATCTAATTCTTATTTTTGTCATTTCAGTTATTTAAAACTTACAATTTCCTTGCAATTACTCTTTTGCAGTTGAATCACTCTTGAGAGCTATAAGTGAAGTAAAGGTGGAGATTGAAGACTTGCGGTATAGGGAACAAAAGCGCATTGCAATTCAGGGAATAATTACTGTTATAAAGTATGTCCCGCATCTCAGTGCAACTGAAAGAGCCTCAGCATCTGAAACACTACGGGTATGGCGCCAGAGAATTAATAGTATATCTCTGAAAGTACTCTGATTGTAACCACAATTGGTATTATATCTTTTTTTTAAATTTAAATTTAGTTATTTTAACTGGAGGCTAATTACTTTAAAATATTGTATTGGTCTGCCACACATCAACATGAATCCACCATGGGCATACATGTGTTCCCCATCCTGAACCCTCCTCCCACCTCCCTCCCTGTACCATCCTTCCAGGTCATCCCAGTGCACCAGCCCCAAGCATCCTGTATGGAGCCTGGACTGGCGATTCATTTCTTATATGATACTATGCATGTTTCCATGCCATTCCCCCAAGTCATCCACACTCCCTCTCCCACCGAGTCCAAAAGACTGTTCTATACATCTGTGTCTCTTTTGCTCTCTCACATACAGGTTTATCATTACCATCCTTCTAAATTCCATATATATGCATTAGTATACTATATTGGTGTTTTTCTTCCTGGCTTACTTCAGTCTGTATAATAGGCTCCAGTTTCATCCACCTAATTAGAACTGATTCAAATGTGTTCTTTTTGATGGCTGAGTAATACTCCATTGTGTATATGTACCACTGCTTTCTTATCCATTCATCTGCTGATGGACATCTAGGTTGCTTCCATGTCCTGGCTGTTATAAACAGTGCTGCGATGAACATTGGGGTACACGTATCTCTTTCAGTTCTGGTTTCCTCCATGTGTATGCCCAGCAGTGGGATTGCTGGGTCATAAGGCAGTTCTACTTCCAGTTTTTTAAGGAATCTCCACACTGTTCTCCATAGTGGCTGTACTAGTTTGCATTCCCACCAACAGTGTAAGAGGGTTCCCTTTTCTCCACACCCTCTCCAGCATTTATTGCTTGCAGACTTTTGGATCGCAGCCATTCTGACTGGTGTGAAGTGGTATCTCATTGTGGTCTTGATTTGCATTTCTCTGATAATGAGTGACGTTGAGCATCTTTTCATGTGTTTGTTAGCCATCCGTATGTCTTCTTTGGAGAAATGTCTATTTAGTTCTTTGGCCCATTTTTTGATTGGGTCGTTTATTTTTCTGGAATTGAGCTGTATAAGTTGCTTGTATATTTTTGAGATTAGTTGTTTGTCAGTTGCTTCATTTGCTATTATTTTCTCCCATTCAGAGGGTTGTCTTTTCACCTTGCTTATAGTTTCCTTTGTTGTGCAGAAGCTTTTAATTTTAATTAGATCCCATTTGTTTATATTTGCTTTTATTTCCAGTATTCTGGGAGGCGGATCATTGAGGATCCTGCTGTGATTTATGTCGGAGAGTGTTTTGCCTATGTTCTCCTCTAGGAGTTTTATAGTTTCTGGTCTTACATTTAGATCTTTAATCCATTTTGAGTTTATTTTTGTGTGTGGTGTTAGAAAGTGATCTAGTTTCATTCTTTTACAAGTGGTTGACCAGTTTTCCCAGCACCACTTGTTAAAGAGATTGTCTTTACTCCATTGTATATTCTTGCCTCCTTTGTCAAAGATAAGGTGTCCATATGTGTGTGGATTTATCTCTGGGCTTTCTATTTTGTTCCATTGATCTATATTTCTGTCTTTGTGCCAGTACCACACTGTCTTGATGACTGTGGCTTTGTAGTAGAGCCTGAAGTCAGGTAAGTTGATTCCTCCAGTTCCATTCTTCTTTCTCAAAATTGCTTTGGCTATTCGAGGTTTTTTGTATTTCCATACAAATCTTGAAATTATTTGTTCTAGTTCTGTGAAAAATACCGCTGGTAGCTTGATAGGGATTGCATTGAATCTGTAGATTGCTTTGGGTAATATATTCATTTTCACTATATTGATTCTTCCAATCCATGAACATGGTATATTTCTCCATCTATTAGTGTCCTCTTTGATTTCTTTCATCAGTGTTTTATAGTTTTCTATATATAAGTCTTTAGTTTCTTTAGGTAGATATATTCCTAAGTATTTTATTCTTTTCGTTGCAATGGTGAATGGAATTGTTTCCTTAATTTCGTTTTCTACTTTCTCATTATTAGTGTATAGGAATGCAAGGGATTTCTGTGTGTTGATTTTATATCCTGCAACTTTACTATATTCATTGATTAGCTCTAGTAATTTTCTGGTGGAGTCTTTAGGGTTTTCTATGTAGAGGATCATGTCATCTGCAAACAGTGAGAGTTTTACTTCTTCTTTTCCAATTTGGATTCCTTTTATTTCTTTTTCTGCTCTGATTGCTGTGGCCAAAACTTCCAGAACTATGTTGAATAGTAGCGGTGAAAGTGGACATCCTTGTCTTGTTCCTGACTTTAGGGGAAATGCTTTCAATTTTTCACCATTGAGGATAATGTTTGCTGTGGGTTTGTCATATATAGCTTTTATTATGTTGAGGTATGTTCCTTCTATTCCTGCTTTCTGGAGAGTTTTTATCATAAATGGATGTTGAATTTTATCAAAGGCCTTCTCTGCATCTATTGAGATAATCATATGGCATTTATTTTTCAATTTGTTAATGTGGTGAATTACATTGATTGATTTGCGAATATTGAAGAATCCTTGCATTCCTGGGATAAAGCCTACTTGGTCATGGTGTATGATCTTTTTAATGTGTTGTTGGATTCTGATTGCTAGAATTTTGTTGAGGATTTTTGCATCTATGTTCATCAGTGATATTGGCCTGTAGTTTTCTTTTTTTGTGGCATCTTTGTCAGGTTTTGGTATTAGGGTGATGGTGGCCTCATAGAATGAGTTTGGAAGTTTACCTTCCTCTGCAATTTTCTGGAAGAGTTTGAGTAGGATAGGTGTTAGCTCTTCTCGAAATTTTTGGTAGAATTCAGCTGTGAAGCCGTCTGGACCTGGGCTTTTGTTTGCTGGAAGATTTCTGATTACAGTTTCAATTTCCGTGCTTGTGATGGGTCTGTTAAGATTTTCTATTTCTTCCTGGTTCAGTTTTGGAAAGTTGTATTTTTCTAAGAATTTGTCCATTTCTTCCACGTTGTCCAATTTATTGGCATATAATTGCTGATAGTAGTCTCTTATGATTCTTTGTATTTCTGTGTTGTCTGTTGTGATCTCTCCATTTTCATTTCTGATTTTATTGATTTGATTTTTCTCCCTTTGTTTCTTGATGAGTCTGGCTAATGGTTTGTCAATTTTATTTATCTTTTCAAAAAACCAGCTTTTGGCTTTGTTGATTTTTGCTATGGTCTCTTTTGTTTCTTTTGCATTTATTTCTGCCCTAATTTTTAAGATTTCTTTCCTTCTACTAACTCTGGGGTTCTCCATTTCTTCCTTTTCTAGTTGCTTTAGGTGTAGAGTTAGGTTATTTATTTGACTTTTTTCTTGTTTCCTGAGGTATGCCTGTATTGCTATGAACTTTCCTCTTAGCACTGCTTTTATAGTGTCCCACAGGTTTTGGGTTGTTGTGTTTTCATTTTCATTCATTTCTATGCACATTTTGATTTCTTTTTTGATTTCTTCTGTGATTTGTTGGTTATTCAGAAGCGTATTGTTCAGCCTCCAAATGTTGGAATTTTTAATAGTTTTTCTCCTGTAATTGAGATCTAATCTTAATGCATTATGGTCAGAAAAGATGCTTGGAATGATTTCGATTTTTTTGAATTTATCAAGGTTAGATTTATGTCCCAGGATGTGATCTATCCTGGAGAAGGTTCCGTGAGCACTTGAGAAAAAGGTGAAATTCATTGTTTTGGGGTGAAATGTCCTATAGATATCAATTAGGTCTAACTGGTCTATTGTATCATTTAAAGTTTGCGTTTCTTTGTTAATTTTCTGGTTAGTTGATCTGTCCATAGGTGTGAGTGGGGTATTAAAGTCTCCCACTATTATTGTGTTATTGTCAATTTCCCCTTTCATACTTGTTAGCATTTGTCTTACATATTGCGGTGCTCCTATGTTGGGTGCATATATATTTATAATTGTTATATCTTCTTCTTGGATTGATCCTTTGATCATTATGTAGTGGCCTTCTTTGTCTCTTTTCACAGCCTTTGCTTTAAAGTCTATTTTATCAGCTATGAGTATTGCCACTCCTGCTTTCTTTTGGTCTCTATTTGCATGATATATCTTTTTCCAGCCTTTCACTTTCAGTCTGTTTATGTCCCTTGTTTTGAGGTGGGTTTCTTGTAGACAGCATATACAAGGGTCTTGTTTTTGTATCCATTCAGCCAGTCTTTGTCTTTTGGTTGGGGCATTCAACCCATTTACGTTTAAGGTAATTATTGAGAAGTATGATCCCGTTGCCATTTACTTTATTGTTTTGGGTTCGGGTTTATACACCCTTTTTGTTTCCTGTCTAGAGAATATCCTTTAGCATTTGTTGGAGAGCTGGTTTGGTGGTGCTGAATTCTCTCAGCTTTTGCTTGTCTGTAAAGCTTCTGATTTCTCCTTCGTATTTGAAAGAGATCCTTGCTGGGTACAGTAATCTGGGCTGTAGGTTTTTTTCGTTCAACACTTTAAGTATGTCTTGCCATTCCCTCCTGGCCTGAAGAGTTTCTATTGAAAGATCAGCTGTTATCCTTATGGGAATCCCCTTGTGTGTTATTTGTTGTTTTCCCCTTGCTGCTTTTAATAGTTGTTCTTTGTGTTTGATCTTTGTTAATTTGATTAATATGTGTCTTGGCGTGTTTCGCCTTGGGTTTATCCTATTTGGAACTCTCTGGGTTTCTTGGACTTGGTTGGCTATTTCCTTCCCCATTTTAGGGAAGTTTTCAACTATTATCTCCTCAAGGATTTTCTCATGGTCTTTCTTTTTGTCTTCTTCTTCTGGGACTCCTATAATTCGAATGTTGGAGCGTTTCATATTGTCCTGGAGGTCTCTGAGATTGTCCTCATTTCTTTTAATTCGTTTTTCTCTATTCCTCTCTGATTCATTTATTTCTACCATTCTATCTTCTATTTCACTAATCCTATCTTCTGCCTCCGTTATTCTACTATTTGTTGCCTCCAGAGTGTTCCTGATCTCATTTATTGCATTATTTATTGTACAATGACTCTTTTTTATTTCTTCTAAGTCCTTGTTAAACCTTTCTTGCATCTTCTCAATCCTTGTCTCCAGGCTATTTATCTGTGATTCCATTTTTATTTCAAGATTTTGGATCATTTTCACTATCAATATTCGGAATTCTTTCTCAGGTAGATTCCCTATCTCTTCCTCTTTTGTTTGGTTTGGTGGACATTTCTCCTGTTCCTTTACCTGCTGAGTATTCCTCTGTCTCTTCATCTTGGTTATATTGCTGTGTTTGGGGTGGCCTTTCTATATTTTGGGAATTTGTGGAGTTCTCTTTATTATGGAGTTTCCTCACTGTGGGTAGGGTTGTATCTGTGGCTTGTCAAGGTTTCTTGGTGAGGGAGGCTTGTGCTGGAGTTCTGGTGGGTGGAGCTGGATTTCTTCTCTCTGGAGTGCAATGGAGTGACCAGTAATAGGTTATGAGACGTCAGTGGTTTTGGAGTAACTTTGAGCTTCCTGTATATTGAAGCTCAGGGATGTGTTCTTCTGTTGCTGGAGAATTTGCGTGGTATGTCTTCCTCTGGAACTTGTTGGCCCTTGGGTGGTGCTTGGTTTCAGTATATATATGGAGGTGTTTGATTAGCTCCTATTTATTAATGTTCCGTGGATTCAGGAGTTCTCTGATATTCTCAGGGTTTGGACTTAAGCCTCCTGCTTCTGGTTTTCAGTTTTATTTTTACAGTAGCCTCAAGACGTCTCCATCTATACAGCACCGATGATAAAACATCTAGGTTAAAGGTGAAAAGTTTCTCCACCTTGAGGGACACCCAGAGAGGTTCTCTGAGTTACATGGAGAAGAGAAGAGGGAGGGGTTAGTTAGAGGTGACTGGAATGAGATGAGGTGGGATTAAAAGAGGAGAGAGCAAGCTAGCCAGTAATCACTTCCTTATGTGCGCTCCACAGTCTGGACCGCTCAGAGGTATTCACAGGGTTATACAGGGTAGAGAAGAGGGAGGAAGTAGACAGAGGTGGCTAGGAGGATAAAAGAGGGAAATGAAAAGGAGAGAGACAGATCCAGCCAGTAACCAGTTCCTTAAGTGTTCTCCCCCATCTAGAACACACAGAGATTCACAGAGTTGGGTAGAGAAGAGAAGGGGGAGGGAGGAGATAGAGGCGACCTGGTGAAGAAAAAGGAGAGTCCAAAGGGGGAGAGAGCGATCAAGCCAGTAATGTTGCTCCCAAGTAAAAATGGGTACTAAAGATTGGGTTCTTAAAGGTACAAAATTGATAACCAATACCAAAATGCAAATATTAAAAATCTAGAGTAGAGGTTGGATTTTCAAAAATATCATATTAAATAAAAGAAAAAAGTCACAAAAATTATCCCCCCCAAAAATATATATGAAGTTTGCTTTAAAAAATAGGGTCTGTTTTTTTGCAAAGTAATAGTAGTTTATAAAAATGAAAATTAAAGGAGTAATAGAGGACTTAAAAAATTTTTTAATTAAAAAAAAGAATGATAGTAAAAATGTATCTAGGACTTTCTCTGGTGTTGTTGTGGGCAGTGTGGGGTCATTTTATTTTCAGATAGTTCCTTGGTCTGGCTTATATTTCTCAAGATCTATAGGCCCCTTCCTATGTAGTCAGTACTAACTACAGGGTTTTAATCTATTGCACCTGTCACTTCCGAGGCGGTTCCCTCTGTTTTAGCATCTTCTGTTTGCTGGTCTCTTCAGTGTCTGATTTCTGCCCTGACACAAGGGGGCGGTGGTGGACACTTTTTTAGGCTCACTTGTTCAGTGGCAGTGTGGGGAGGGAGGGACGCTATAAACAAGTGACACTGGCATGTGCTCGCAGTGTTTCGGCCACACTGGGCCTGCCCCCACTCACAGCGGGTGTGCCCTCCCTGCCCACACTGCTCAGACTCTAGGTTGCTCCACCAGGAACCGTCCGAGGCCAGCCCTGGGCTGCATGCACCTCCCAGGTCTAAGCCGCTCAGGTTCTTATACTTGGGTAGTCCTCAGAGGCCCAGACTCGGTTGGGTCTGTGTTTTGTGCCCTTCCCAGGTCCAAGCAGCTCAGGTCACCAGGTTTTGGGCAAGCATGGTCGCTGCGACTTATCACCTCCCCTGTCCCTGCCACTCAGTTTTCTGGGTGTACAACCAGCGCACCTTCTTAGGCAGATGTTGACCGTCCAGAACCCCAAAAAGTCTTAGTTAGTAGAGAAGCCTGCTTGCAGTTTGGTAGATAATGTCTCCCTGGGGCTGCAATTGCCCCCTTCCGGCTCTGGCTGCCTGTCAGCAGAGGGGGATGGTCTGTAGCTGGCTAGCTTCAGTCCTTTGTTCTGTGAGCAGGCCTGGCGGTGTCTTCAGTTCAGTTCAGTTCAGTTCAGTAGCTCAGTCGTGTCCGCCTCTTTGCGACCCCATGAAGGGCTTTTCTCGTGGTAGCTATCCCACAGTCTGGTTTGCTAGCCCAAGTTAGTTCCCTCAGATTGCCCTCAGGGCATTCAGGCCAGATCCTTACTCTAAGCAATGCAGCCAGCGCCTCCCTGTCCGGCCCCTGCTTGCTAGTGGCAGGNCATGAAGGGCTTTTCTCGTGGTAGCTATCCCACAGTCTGGTTTGCTAGCCCAAGTTAGTTCCCTCAGATTGCCCTCAGGGCATTCAGGCCAGATCCTTACTCTAAGCAATGCAGCCAGCGCCTCCCTGTCCGGCCCCTGCTTGCTAGTGGCAGGTGCAGGTGTCTGTGCGGCTTCACCGCTGGGGAAGTTACCGTTGAGCATATAATCTGTGGGTTTTAATTATTTATTCATTTTTCCTCCGGGTTATGTTGCCCTCTGGGGTTCCAAGGCTCGCCGCAGACTTGGCAGTGAGAGTGTTTCCTGGTGTTTGGAAACTTCTGTCTTTTTAAGACTCCCTTCCCAGGATGGAGCTCCGTCCCTACCTCTTTTGTCCGTTTTTTTTTTTTTTTTTTGTCTTTTGTATTTTTTTCCTACCTCCTTTAGAAGACACTGGGCTGCTTTTCTGGGTGCCTGATGTCCTCTGCCAGCATTCAGAAGTTGTTTTTTGGAGTTTACTCAGAGTTTAAATGTTCTTTTGATGAATTTGTGGGGAGAAAGTGGTCTCCCCGTCCTATTCCTCGGCTGTCTTAGGACTGCATCCCGGTATTATATCTTGTATAATTCATTCAGAACTCAAATGTATTAACTCTTAATCATGTAAACCTAAAAGGAAAAGCTTAATTTTTAGTTTGTTTTCTTTTCATGTCCTTTATTTTGGAGCAGTCTGGACTAAAGTCACAGCCTCTGATATTTCCCTAGACCCTCCAAACTTGGAATCTTGTTTTTGCTTTCTATGTAATATGAGCCTGTCATGATAGCCATCATTTAGATTTCCAGGTGGCATTTATGATTACATTCACTTCTTACCTTTTGTCCAGGCTGAAAGTATATGTACATTCCCACTGGAAGTTTTTAGCTCTATTGTCAGACTTGGCAGTTCTACCCAGATTTTATTAAGAGGTAGCAATGACTCTTGGAGGATAAATGCTGTAGAAGAGGCCACTTCTGGACTCTAGGCAAAATCAAGACAAGTTAATTTTTTCCATGAGTTTATATTTTTAAAAGTTATTTCTAAGATTACTATTCCTGTGGAAAGAAGCATCTAATCCAACTTTACGGTTATATAAGAAAGACTTTTGTTTATCTTTTTGAAATATGTTACTAGCAGTTAGATTAAGATAAATCAACTTTATAAAAAGCATTGTTATGATTACAAAGTTTTGTCACAACTCAAGTTACAAAAAATGAATACGCTAAAAGTGTAGAGTCTTTTAAGAGAGAAATAATTTTTGTGTATTAGTTTAAAATGTTTTCTTCAAATTTTTGGTTTTAGAATGCTAACCGACCCTCAACATCTGAAGCAGCTAGAAAAGAAAGTCAAAATCAGGAAAAAGATGGTAAACATCATCACGATGATGCTTCTGGGGGTTCTCAATGTCATTCTGCATGTGCAAGTTCAAGCCCTGTCATAAAGAAAAGAATTATGCAAACCCCAAGTGGCAAACGGTAAGTCATTTGTATTAAGTATATACATAGCATATGCTTTTTCATTTGTTTCTATCCTATAAAATGAGCAGTGCTACTAGAAGTTGTATAGTTTTCTACAGCTGCCAAAATCCAAGATCAAGGTATAGGCAGAGTGGGTTCCCTCTGAAGGCTATGAGGAAGAATCTGTTCCATGCACCTCCCTTAGCTGCTAATGGTTTAGTGGCAATCTTTAGCATTCCTTGGCTTATGGAAGTTATCACTTGAATCTCTGCCTTCATCTTCACATGGCATTCTCCCTGTGGGTATATATGTGTCCAAGTTTTTCTTTAAGGACACCAGCCATATTGGATTAGGGACCCACTCTGGAGTACTAGTCTACTCTAGTATGAACTCATTTTAACTGATTACATCTTGAATGACCCTACTTCCAAATAAAGTCATAATTTTATGGTCATTGAACATGTAATTGGTTACATATTGGTAGTCAGGGTGGTGTTTGGCAGGAACATAATTCAGTCCATAACAGTCTGCCCTCTAAAAACTCATGTTCGTCTCACATATAAAATGCATTCACTCCATCAGAACATCCCCCAAAGTCTTAATCTATACCAGTATTAACTCTCATTCCTAAATATCATAGAAATCTTATATGGATGAGATGCAGGGTGCTTCATCCTGGAACAAAATTCTTTTCCATCTGTGAGCCTATGAAACTAGACATATTACCTTCCAAAACATAATGGTGGGACAGACATAAGATAAGTATTCCCATGTCAAAAGGGAGAAATCGGGAAGAAAAAGGAGGTTATGGGTCACAGGCAAATTTGAAACCTAGCAAGGCAAATACCATTTGGCTTTAAGGCCCCAGAATTATCCTCTCTGGCAGAGTACTGTGTCCTTTGGGCCCACTGAGATGGCAGCCCCACCCCCATGGCACTGAGTGGTGGCCCTGCACTCTGGAACTGAGAAAGTGGCCCTGGCTTCTGGAATTCAGGAGGTGTCCCTGCCTTCTAGGATGGAGGAAATGGCCTCACTTCTCAGGGTCATTTTTCCTATTCTTGAAGGATAATACTTGATCACAGCTAGATATCTCTGTCAGCTCATTTCCTGACTGTAGAATCCCAGAAGTCCAATGGCATTGCATTCCTGCATTTCTTCCCACCTATGTTCCTTTCGGTTGAAGCTAATAGCATGCCTACTGAGTTGGTTGACTGGATCCACAAGTCATAATCTCTTGGGCATATGGTTATCTAGCAATACTCTTAGTATGCTTCCCAAAGCAAGCTTTCATATGTTTTCCAATTTGAAAGGCTGATAATTTTTCAAATATTGATGGTTTTTCATTTTTATTTCATTTTTTATTTTTTGGCCATGCTGCGCAGCTTGTGGGATCTTAGTTCCCCACCCAGGGATTGAACCCAGGCCCTGGGCATTGAAAGTGTGGAGTCCTAACCACTGGACCTCCAGGGAATTCCTTGATTCTTTTTTTTTCTTAACAATTCCTTTTCAATTCTTCTCCCTTCTTGTATTTTACTATAAGCATTAAGAAGAAACCAGACTGTATCTTCAACACTTTGCTTTGAAATCTCTTCATCTAAATATACAAGTTCATCTTATACATGTTTCACTTTCCATCGAACAGAACACAGTTTGGCCACGTACTCTACCACTTTGTGTCAAGGATTATCTCTCACCCAGTTTCCAATAACATTTCTGTCTGAAACCTTACCAGAAACACATTTTACATTCACATTTCTAGTTCTGTTCATGACACTGAATGTATTCTCTTACAGCAGAAACTTTCTCTACCACTCCTTTTCTTTCAGAGCCCTCAAGAGATTCTCCTTCAAAATCCATATTTCTACCAACATTCTCAAGGCTTTCTAGGCTTTTTATGTTATGCACCTCAAAAATCTTCCCAACCCAGGGAATGAACTCACATCTCTTGGCATCTCCTGCATTGCAGGTGGATTCTTTACTACTGAGCACCAGGAAAGCCCCCTTCACTTAATACCCAATTCCAAAGCCACTTGTATGTTTTTATGTATTTATTATAGCAGCACACCACTTACTGATACCAAAATCTGTATTAATTATCTGGGGCTGCTATAACAAAGTACCACAAACTGTTTGACTTATACAACAGAAATTTATTGTTTCACAGCTTTGTAAGTCCAAAATCAAGGTGTCAGTAGAATGGATTCCTTTTGAGGGCTGTGACACCCGTGCGTTACCTCTAGCATCTGGTGATTTGCTAGCCATCTCTGGCTTTCCTTGGCTTGTATAAACATCACTCCAATCTCTGTGTCCAAATTTCCCCATGTAGTAAGGGCATCAGTCATTGGATTAGGGGCCCTCCCTACTCTAATATGACCACATCTCAACGAAAGTACATCTTCAATGACCCTATATCTAAGAAAGGTCAAATTCCTTTCTTAGTAATGGTAGTTAGGACTTCCATTACTAAGAAGGTAATGGGGGTTAGGACTTCAACGTGAATATTGAGGGGGCACAGCTCAACCCGTAACATAAGCTCTTATCTCCCATGTTCAGCATGGACTAACTGAATGTAAGTTTAAAGTAGGGAATTACAAAAAGAAAATAACGATTTTTGTCTTTTTAAAATTCTACATATAAGGGAGATCATATAGTATTTGTCTTTCCTAGTCTGACTTATTTCACTTAGTATAGTAATCTCAGGGTCCATCCATGTTGTTACAAATGATAAGATTTCATCTTTTTATGGCTGAGTAGTATTCCAGTGTATATACTACATCTTTATCCATCTGTTGTTGAGCACTTAGATTATTTCCATTATCTTGGCTGTTACCAATATTGCTGTTGTGAACATAGGATTGCATGTATCCTTTCTATTTTTTAAATTTTTTGACCATGCCATGCAGCTTGCAGGATTTTAGTTCTGCAAACAGGTATCAAAGCTGTGCCCCCTGCAGTGAAATCACAGAGTCTTAACCACTGGACCGCCAAGGAGGTCCCTGCTATCTTTTTGATAATAGACGTTCTGACAGGTGTGAAGGTTTGAGATGATAACCTCATTGTGGTGTTCATTTGCATTTCCCTGATAATTAGTGATGTTGAACATCTTTTCCTGTCCCTGTTGGCTATCTGTATGACTTCTTTGGAAAAATGTCTGTTCAGGTCCTCTGCTCATTTTTTATTCAGATTGTTTATTTTTTTGAAGCTGAGTTGTAGGAGTTTTTTTATATATTATATATCTTAACCCCTGATGGGATATGTGATTTGCAAATACCTTCTCTTATTTGGTAAGTTGTCTTTTCATTTTGTTGCTGGTTTTCTTTCCTGTGCAGAAACTTTTTAGTTTAATGTAGTCACATTTGTGTTTATTTTTTGTTTTGTTTCCCTTGCCTGAAGAGACCTATCTATAAAGATAATTCTAAAACCAAGGTCAAAGATCATACTGCCTATGTTTTCTTCTATGAGTTTTATGGTCTCAGGACCTACATTCAAGTCTTTACTCTATTTTGAGTTAATTTTGTGTGTGGTGGGAGATAGTAGTCCAGTTTTTTTTTTTGCATGTGACTGTCTAGTTTTCCCAATACCATTTATTGAAGAGACTTCTTCTACCACTGTATGTTCTTTGTTCCCTTGTTATAAATAAATTGTTCATATATGTATGAGTTTATTTCTGAGATCTCAGTTCTGTTTCACTGATTTATGTGTCAGTTTTTCTGCCAATATCATACTGTTTTGATTATTATAGCTGTATATATATTTTGAAATCAGGAAGTATGATACCTCCAGTTTTGTTCTCATGATTGCTTTGGTTATTTGGGGTCTACTGTGGTTCCAAATAAATTTTTGAATTTTTTGTTCTATTTCTGGGGAAAATGTCTTTGGGATTTTTATAGGAATTGTAGTGAATCTGTAGATTGCTTTACGTGATATGGACATTTTAAAATAGGAAGCATCCCCTTCAATTTTTTGGAAGAATTTTAAAAGATAGGTATTAAATCATCTTTGGATGTTTGGTAGAATTCACCTATGAAGCTGTCTGGTCCTGGAGTTTTGGTTTAGGAGTGGTTTTTTATTACTGTTTGATCATTTTACTGATCACTAGTATAGTGATCAGTCTACTCAGACTTTCAGTCTTTGAAGCTTGTGTGATTCTAAAATCTGTCCATTTCTTCTAGCTTGTCCAATTTTGGGCATGAAGTCTATTTTGTCTGATATGAGTTTGGCTATACCTGCTTTCTTTTGTCTGCCCTTTGCTGGAAGCATCATCTTTCATGCCTTCATTTTGACCTTACGTTTCTCTTTAGAGTTGAGATGAGTCTCCTGAAGGCAACATTTAATTGTATCTTACTTTTTTAAAATATAAATTTATTTAATTGCAGGCTAATTACTTTAAATATTGCATTGGTTTTGCCATACATCAACATGAATCCACCACGGGTGTACACATGTTCCCAATCCTGAACTCCCCTCCCACCAGCATCCCCATACCACCTCTCTGAGTCATGCCAGTGCACCAGCCCCAAGCATCCTGTGTCATGCATCGAACCTAGACTGGCGATACATTTCTTATATGATATTATACATGTTTCAATGCCATTCTCGCAAATCATCCCACCCTCTCCCTCTCCCACAAAAGTCCAAAACACTGTTCTATACATCTGTGTCTCTTTTGCTTTCTTGCGTACAGGGTTATCGTTAACATCTTTCTAAATTCCATATATATGTGTTGGTATACTGTATTGGTGTTTTTGTTTCTGGCTTACTTCACTCTGTATAATAGGCTCCAGTTTCATCCACCTCATTAGAACTGATTCAAATGTATTCTTTTTAATGGCTGAGTAATACTCCATTGTGTATATGTACCACTGCTTTCTTATCCATTCATCTGCTGATGGACATCTAGGTTGTTTCCATGTCCTGGCTATTATAAACAGTGCTGTGATGAACATTGGGGTACACGTCTCTTTCAGTTCTGTTTTCCTCAGTGTGTATGCCCAGCAGTGGGATTGCTGGGTCATAAGGCAGTTCTATTTCCAGTTTTTTAAGGAATCTCCACACTGTTCTCCATAGTGGCTGTACTAGTTTGCATTCCCAGCAACAGTGTAAGAGGGTTGCCTTTTCTCCACACCCTCTCCAGCATTTATTGCTTGTAGACTTTTGGATTGCAGCCATTCTGACTGGCGTGAAATGGTACCTCATTGTGGTTTTGATTTGCATTTCTCTGATAATGAGTGATATTGAGCATCTTTTCATGTGTTAGCCATCTGTATGTCTTCTTTGGAGAAATGTGTTTAGTTCTTTGGCCCATTTTTTGGATTGGGTCGTTTATTTTTCTGGAATTGAGCTGCAGGAGTTGCTTGTATATTTTTGAGATTAGCTGTTTGTCAGTTGCTGCATTTGCTATTATTTTCTCCCATTCTAAAGGCTGTCTTTTCACCTTGTTTATAGTTTTCTTTGTTGTGCAGAAGCTTTTAGGTTTAATTAGGTCCCATTTGTTTATTTTTGCTTTTCTTTCCAATATTCTGGGAGGTGGGTCATAGAGGATCCTGCTGTGATTTATGTCGGAGAGTGTTTTGCCTATGTTCTCCTCCAGGAGTTTTATAGTTTCTGGTCTTACATTTAGATCTTTAATCCATTTTGAGTTTACTTTTGTGTGTGGTGTAAGAAAGTGATTTAGTTTCGTTCTTTTACAAGTGGTTGACAAGTTTTCCCAGCACCACTTGTTAAAGAGATTGTCTTTTCTCCATTGTATATTCTTACCTCCTTTGTCAAAGATAAGGTGTCCATATGTGTGTGGATTTATCTCTGGGCTTTCTATTTTGTTCCATTGATCTATATTTCTGTCTTTGTGCCAGTACCACACTGTCTTGATGACTGTGGCTTTGTAGTAGAGCCTGAAGTCAGGTAAGTTGATTCCTCCAGTTCCATTCTTCTTTCTCAAAATTGCTTTGGCTATTCGAGGTTTTTTGTATTTCCATACAAATCTTGAAATTATTTGTTCTAGTTCTGTGAAAAATACCGCTGGTAGCTTGATAGGGATTGCATTGAATCTGTAGATTGCTTTGGGTAATATATTCATTTTCACTATATTGATTCTTCCAATCCATGAACATGGTATATTTCTCCATCTATTAGTGTCCTCTTTGATTTCTTTCATCAGTGTTTTATAGTTTTCTATATATAAGTCTTTAGTTTCTTTAGGTAGATATATTCCTAAGTATTTTATTCTTTTCGTTGCAATGGTGAATGGAATTGTTTCCTTAATTTCGTTTTCTACTTTCTCATTATTAGTGTATAGGAATGCAAGGGATTTCTGTGTGTTGATTTTATATCCTGCAACTTTACTATATTCATTGATTAGCTCTAGTAATTTTCTGGTGGAGTCTTTAGGGTTTTCTATGTAGAGGATCATGTCATCTGCAAACAGTGAGAGTTTTACTTCTTCTTTTCCAATTTGGATTCCTTTTATTTCTTTTTCTGCTCTGATTGCTGTGGCCAAAACTTCCAGAACTATGTTGAATAGTAGCGGTGAAAGTGGACATCCTTGTCTTGTTCCTGACTTTAGGGGAAATGCTTTCAATTTTTCACCATTGAGGATAATGTTTGCTGTGGGTTTGTCATATATAGCTTTTATTATGTTGAGGTATGTTCCTTCTATTCCTGCTTTCTGGAGAGTTTTTATCATAAATGGATGTTGAATTTTATCAAAGGCCTTCTCTGCATCTATTGAGATAATCATATGGCATTTATTTTTCAATTTGTTAATGTGGTGAATTACATTGATTGATTTGCGAATATTGAAGAATCCTTGCATTCCTGGGATAAAGCCTACTTGGTCATGGTGTATGATCTTTTTAATGTGTTGTTGGATTCTGATTGCTAGAATTTTGTTGAGGATTTTTGCATCTATGTTCATCAGTGATATTGGCCTGTAGTTTTCTTTTTTTGTGGCATCTTTGTCAGGTTTTGGTATTAGGGTGATGGTGGCCTCATAGAATGAGTTTGGAAGTTTACCTTCCTCTGCAATTTTCTGGAAGAGTTTGAGTAGGATAGGTGTTAGCTCTTCTCGAAATTTTTGGTAGAATTCAGCTGTGAAGCCGTCTGGACCTGGGCTTTTGTTTGCTGGAAGATTTCTGATTACAGTTTCAATTTCCGTGCTTGTGATGGGTCTGTTAAGATTTTCTATTTCTTCCTGGTTCAGTTTTGGAAAGTTGTATTTTTCTAAGAATTTGTCCATTTCTTCCACGTTGTCCAATTTATTGGCATATAATTGCTGATAGTAGTCTCTTATGATTCTTTGTATTTCTGTGTTGTCTGTTGTGATCTCTCCATTTTCATTTCTGATTTTATTGATTTGATTTTTCTCCCTTTGTTTCTTGATGAGTCTGGCTAATGGTTTGTCAATTTTATTTATCTTTTCAAAAAACCAGCTTTTGGCTTTGTTGATTTTTGCTATGGTCTCTTTTGTTTCTTTTGCATTTATTTCTGCCCTAATTTTTAAGATTTCTTTCCTTCTACTAACTCTGGGGTTCTCCATTTCTTCCTTTTCTAGTTGCTTTAGGTGTAGAGTTAGGTTATTTATTTGACTTTTTTCTTGTTTCCTGAGGTATGCCTGTATTGCTATGAACTTTCCTCTTAGCACTGCTTTTATAGTGTCCCACAGGTTTTGGGTTGTTGTGTTTTCATTTTCATTCATTTCTATGCACATTTTGATTTCTTTTTTGATTTCTTCTGTGATTTGTTGGTTATTCAGAAGCGTATTGTTCAGCCTCCAAATGTTGGAATTTTTAATAGTTTTTCTCCTGTAATTGAGATCTAATCTTAATGCATTATGGTCAGAAAAGATGCTTGGAATGATTTCGATTTTTTTGAATTTATCAAGGTTAGATTTATGTCCCAGGATGTGATCTATCCTGGAGAAGGTTCCGTGAGCACTTGAGAAAAAGGTGAAATTCATTGTTTTGGGGTGAAATGTCCTATAGATATCAATTAGGTCTAACTGGTCTATTGTATCATTTAAAGTTTGCGTTTCTTTGTTAATTTTCTGGTTAGTTGATCTGTCCATAGGTGTGAGTGGGGTATTAAAGTCTCCCACTATTATTGTGTTATTGTCAATTTCCCCTTTCATACTTGTTAGCATTTGTCTTACATATTGCGGTGCTCCTATGTTGGGTGCATATATATTTATAATTGTTATATCTTCTTCTTGGATTGATCCTTTGATCATTATGTAGTGGCCTTCTTTGTCTCTTTTCACAGCCTTTGCTTTAAAGTCTATTTTATCAGCTATGAGTATTGCCACTCCTGCTTTCTTTTGGTCTCTATTTGCATGATATATCTTTTTCCAGCCTTTCACTTTCAGTCTGTTTATGTCCCTTGTTTTGAGGTGGGTTTCTTGTAGACAGCATATACAAGGGTCTTGTTTTTGTATCCATTCAGCCAGTCTTTGTCTTTTGGTTGGGGCATTCAACCCATTTACGTTTAAGGTAATTATTGAGAAGTATGATCCCGTTGCCATTTACTTTATTGTTTTGGGTTCGGGTTTATACACCCTTTTTGTTTCCTGTCTAGAGAATATCCTTTAGCATTTGTTGGAGAGCTGGTTTGGTGGTGCTGAATTCTCTCAGCTTTTGCTTGTCTGTAAAGCTTCTGATTTCTCCTTCGTATTTGAAAGAGATCCTTGCTGGGTACAGTAATCTGGGCTGTAGGTTATTTTCGTTCAACACTTTAAGTATGTCTTGCCATTCCCTCCTGGCCTGAAGAGTTTCTATTGAAAGATCAGCTGTTATCCTTATGGGAATCCCCTTGTGTGTTATTTGTTGTTTTTCCCTTGCTGCTTTTAATAGTTGTTCTTTGTGTTTGATCTTTGTTAATTTGATTAATATGTGTCTTGGCGTGTTTCGCCTTGGGTTTATCCTATTTGGAACTCTCTGGGTTTCTTGGACTTGGTTGGCTATTTCCTTCCCCATTTTAGGGAAGTTTTCAACTATTATCTCCTCAAGGATTTTCTCATGGTCTTTCTTTTTGTCTTCTTCTTCTGGGACTCCTATAATTCGAATGTTGGAGCATTTCATATTGTCCTGGAGGTCTCTGAGATTGTCCTCATTTCTTTTAATTCGTTTTTCTTTTTTCTTCTCTGATTCATTTATTTCCACCATTCTATCTTCTACCTCACTAATCCTATCTTCTGCCTCCCTTATTCTACTATTTGTTCCCTCCAGAGTATTTCTGATCTCATTTGTTGCATTATTCATTATATATTGACTGTTTTTTAATTTCTTCTAGGTCCTTGTTAAACCTTTCTTGCATCTTCTCAATCCTTGTCTCCAGGCTGTTTAGCTGTGATTCCATTTTGATATCAAGATTTTGGATCATTTTCACTATCATTATTTGGAATTCTTTCTCAGGTAGATTCCCTATCTCTCCTCTTTTGTTTGGTTTGGTGGGCATTTCTCCTGTTCCTTTACCTGCTGGGTATTCCTCTGTCTCTTCATATTGTTTATATTGCTGAGTTTGGGGTGGCCTTTCTGTATTCTGGCAGTTTGTGGAGTTCTCTTTATTGTGGAGTTTCCTCTCTGTGGGTAGGGTTGTATCAGTGGCTTGTCAAGGTTTCTTGGTTAGGGAAGCTTGTGTCGCTGTTCTGGTGGGTGGACCTGAATTTCTTCTCTCTGGAGTGCAATGAAGTGTCCAGTAATGAGTTATAAAATGTCAGTGATTTTGGAGTAACTTTGGGCAGCCTGTATATTGAAGCTCAGGGCTGTGTTCCTGTGTTGCTGGACAATTTGCCTGGTATGTCTTGCTCTGGAACTTGTTGGCCCTTGGGTGGTGCTTGGTTTCAGTGTAGGTATGGAGGCGTTTGATGAGCTCCTGTTGATTAATGTTCCCTGGAGTCAGGAGTTGTCTGGTGTTCTCAGGATTTGGACTTAAGCCTCCTGCCTCTGGTTTTCAGTCTGATTTTTACAATAGCCTCAAGACTTCTCCATCTATACAGCACCTTTGATAAAATATCTAGGTTAAAGACGAAAAGTTTCTCCACAGTGAGGGACACCCAGAGAGGTTCGCAGAGTTACATGGAGATGAGAAGAGGGAGGAGGGATATAGGGGTTACCTGAATGATATGAGGTGGAATGAAAAGAGGAGAGAGCAAGCTAGCCAGTAATCACTTCCTTATGTGCGCTCCAAGTCTGGACTGCTCAGAGATGTTCACGGAGTTATACAGAGAAGAGAAGAGGGAGGAACAAGACAGTGTTGGCCAGAAGGATTAAAGGGGGGAATCAAAAGGAGAGAGACAGATCCAGTCAGTAATCAGTTCCCTAAGTGTTCTCCACAGTTTGGAACACACAAAGAGATTCACAGAGTTGGGTAGCGAAGAGAAGGGGGAGGGAGGAGATAGAGGCGACCTGGTGGAGAAAAAGGAGAGTCCAAACAGAGAGAGAGCAGTCAAGCCAGTAATCTTGCTCCCAAGTAAAAATGGGTACTGAAGGTTGGGTTCTTAAAGGTACAAAATTGATAACCAATACCAAAAAGCAAAGATTAAAAATCTAAAGTAGAGGTTGGATTTAAAAAAATACAGTATTAAAGAAAAAAAAAACACTAAAGTCACAAACATTATAAAATATATATATATGAAGTTTGCTTTAAAAAATAGGGTCTCTCTTTTTTTTGCAAAGTAATAGTAGGTTATAAAAATTAAAATTAAAGGAGTAATAGAGGACTTAAATTTTTTAAAAAGTTAAGAATGATAATAAAAATAGTAAAAATATATCTAGGACTTTCTCTGGTGGTGTTGTGGGCAGTGTGGGGTCAGTTCATTTTCGGATAGTCCCTTGGTCTGGCTTATGTTTCTCAAGAGCTATAGGCCCCTTCCTATGTAGTGGGTAGTAACTACAGGGTTTTAATCTATTGCACCTGTCACTTCCAAGGAGGTTCCCTCTGTTTTAGCATCTTCTGTTTGCTGACCTCTTCAGTGTCTGATTTCTGCCCTGACACAAAGGGGTGGTAGTGGACACTTTTTTAGCCTCACTTGTTCCGTCGTGCTGTGGGGAGGGAGGGACGCTGTGAACAGATAACACTGATGTGTGCTCGCAGTGACTCGGCCACACTGGGTTTGCCCTGCTCACGGTGTACGGCGTGTGTGCTTTCCCTGTCTACACTGCTTAGGCTCGAGGTTGCTCTGCCGGGAACTGTCTGAGGCCGGCCCTGGGTTGTATGCACTTCCCAGGTCTAAGCCTCTTAGGTTCAGGCACTCGGGTAGTCCTCAGAGGCACAGACTCGGTTGGGCCTGCGTTTTGTGCCCTTCCCAGGTCTGAGCAGCTCAGGTCACCAGGTGTTTGGTGAGCGCATTTGCTGAGACTTACGCCTCCCCCATCCCTGCTGCTTGGTTTTCTGGGTGTACAACCAGCGCACCTTCTCAGGCGGATGTTGACCGTCCAGAATCCCAAGAAGTCTTGGTTAGCAAAGAAGCCTGCTTGCAGTTTGGTAGATAGTGCCTCTCTGGGGCCGCGATTGCCCTCTTCCCGCTCTGGCTGCCCTCTCCTGCCTTTCACCAGGCAGGGGGATGGGCCGGGCTAGCTCCGCTCAGTCCTTTGTTCTGTGCGCGGGCCTGGCGGTGTCTTAGGTTAGGGCTTTTCGCGTGGTAGCTTTCCCACAGTCTGGTTTGCTAGCCAAGTTAGTTCCCTCAGATTGCCCTCGGGGTATTCAGGCCCCGTCCTTACTCTAGGCAATGCAGCCCGTGCCTCCCTGCCCAGCCCCCGCTTGCTAGTGGCGGGTGCAGGCGTCTGCGCTGCTTCTCCGCTGGGGGAGTTACCGTGGGCTTGTAATCTGTGGGTTTTAATTTATTTATTTTTCCTCCCGGTTATGTTGCCCTCTGTGGTTCCAAGGCCCACACAGACTCGGCAGTGAGAGTGTTTCCTGGTGTTTGGAAACTTCTCTCTTTAAGACTCCCTTCCCGGGCCGGAGCTCCGTCCCTACCTCTTTTGTCTCTCTTTTTGTCTTTTATATTTTTTCCTATCTCCTTTTGAAGACAATGGGCTGCTTTTCTGGGTGCCTGATGTCCTTTGCCGGCATTCAGAAGCTNTCCCGGTTATGTTGCCCTCTGTGGTTCCAAGGCCCACACAGACTCGGCAGTGAGAGTGTTTCCTGGTGTTTGGAAACTTCTGTCTTTTTAAGACTGCCTTCCCGGGACGGAGCTCCATCCCTACCTCTTTTTTCTCTTTTTTCATCTTTTATGTTTTTTCCTACCTCCTTTCGAAGACAGCAGGCTACTTTTCTAGGTGGCTGATGTCCTCTGTCGACATTCAGAAGTTGTTTTGTGGAATTTACTCAGAGTTTAAATGTTGTTTTGATGAATTTGTGTGGAGAAAATGGTCTCCCCGTCCTATTCCTCCGCCATCTTAGGACCCCCTCCTGTGTCTTGCTTTTTAATCCATGCAGCCACTGCATCTTTTGATTGGTGAATTCAATCCATTTACAACTAGGGTGATTATTGATAGATGAGGACTTAGTCACTGCCATCTTATCTTCTGTTTTCTGGTTGCTCTGTTGTTGTTGCTCAGTCACTCAGTCCTGACTCTTTGTGGCCCGAGGGACTGCAGCATGCCAGGCTTCCGTGTCCTTCACTACCTCCTGGAGTTTGCGCAAACTCATGTCCATTGCTGCTGCTGCTGCTGCATCAGGTGACCAAAGTATTGGAGGTTCAGCTTCAGCGTCAGTCCTTCCAGTGAATATTCAGGGTTGATTTCCTTTAGGAGTGACTGATTTGATCTCCAAGGGACTCTCAAGAGTCTTCTCCAGCGCCACAGCTCAAAAGCCATCAATTCTTTGGCACCCAGCCTTCTTTATAGTCCAACTCCCACATCCATACATGACTACTGGAAAACCGTACATAGCTTTGACTAGATGGACCTTTGTTGGGAAAGTGATGCCTCTGCTTTTTAATATGCTGTCTAGGTTTGTCATAGCTTTTCTTCAAGGAGCAAGCATCTTTTAATTTCAGGGCTCCAGTAACCATCCACGATGATTTTGGAGCCCAAGAAAATAAAGTCTGTCACTGTTTCATTTTTCCCCATCTATTTGCCATGAAGTGATGGAACCAGATGCCGTTATCTTAGTTTTTTTGCATGTAGAATTTTAAGCCAGCTTTTTCAAGAGTCTCTTTAGTTCTTCTTTGCTTTCTGCCATAAGGGGGTGTCATCTGCATATCTGAGTTTATTGATATCCAGCTATCTTGATTCCAGCTTGAGCTTCACCCAGCTCCTCTTTTTACATGATGTACTCTGCATATAAGTAAAATAAGCAGGGTGACAATATACAGCCTTGACATACTCCTTTCCCAAGCCAGCTTTTTCAAGAGTCTCTTTAGTTCTTCTTTGCTTTCTGCCATAAGGGGGTGTCATCTGCATATCTGAGTTTATTGATATCCAGCTATCTTGATTCCAGCTTGAGCTTCACCCAGCTCCTCTTTTTACATGATGTACTCTGCATATAAGTAAAATAAGCAGGGTGACAATATACAGCCTTGACATACTCCTTTCCCAACTTTGAACCAGTCCGTTGTTCCATGTCCAGTTCTAACTGGTTGCTCTGTATCTCCATTATTTCTTTTTCATTCTTTTTTGATCTACCATTTGGTTTCCTGGTCTTCTCTGATGTTTTTATCAGCTTCTTCCTCTTGTTTTTGGCTTTGGTGGGTCTTCATTGCTGAACCTGGGCTTTCCCTAGTTTGGCTAGTGGGGGCTACTCTTTGTTGTGGTGTGTGGGCTCTCATTTTGGAGGTCTCTCATGTTGCAGGGCACAGACTATAGGTGTGCTGGCTTCAGTAGTTGCAGTGTATGGGCGCAGTAGCTTTGGCTCACAGGCTCTTGAGCACAGCCTCAGTAGTTGTTGGGCACAAGCTCAGTTGCTCCATGGCATGTGGGATCCTCCTGCCCCAGGGATTGAACTAGTGTGCCCTGCATTGCAGGACAGATTCTTAACCACCAGACCACCAGGGAAGCCCTCCTGCATTTTTTTTCTTTTCTTTAGTGTCTCTGCTTGTTGTTAAGTTGCTAAGTCATGTCTGACTCTTGGCATCCCCACCAACTGTAGCCCACCAGGCTCCTCTCTTCATGGGATTTCCCAGGCAAGGATACTGGAGTGGGTTGCCATTTACTTCTCCAGGGTATCTATCTTCTCAACCCAGGGATCAAACCCTCATCTCCTTCTTGGCAGACAAATTCTTTACCACTGAGCCACCAGAAAAGTTTCTGCTTTAGATTTATGTTTTATGGTTACCATAAGGTTCGTATACAACATCTCACAGATAAAATAGTCCTTTTTCTGTTGATAGCATCTTATCTTCATTTGCCTATATAGGTTATGTCCTTTTCCCCATTCCTGTTCATGTTTTCGTTTCTCAAATTATCTTTCTTTATGTTGTGAATTTGTTTCCAAATTGAAGTAGCTATGGTTGTGTTTTCCTCTTTTCTGCTTTAACCTTTATGCTATAATAAAATGTGAAAAAGCCTATTTTTTTGTAGTTACAGTTTTATGATTCTGTCTGTTTATTACCTTACTCAGACTTCCGTGTACTATTTTGCTTTTTTGTTTCTGGTAGAAGAACTCTTCTCAGCATTTTTTGTAAGGCATAGCTTTTGTTTATCTTAGAAACTCTTTATTTCCCATTCATATCTGAATGATTACTTTGCTGGATAGAGTATTCTTGGGTGAGTTTTTAATCTTTCAGTATTTAGAGAATGTCATTCCACTCCCTCCTGACCTGTAGAGTTTCTGCTAAGAAATCTGTTGATAGCCTAATGTAGGTTCCTTTGTAGATTACCATCCTTTTCCCCCTGCCTTTGAAATTCTTTCTATGTCACTGACTTATGAAGACAACTTTGGTACAATGCATCTTGCAGAAGATCTTTTTGCATTGAGGCAACAATTGTTCTCCTAACTTCATGGACTTGTATATACAGTTCCTTCTGCAGATTTAGGAAATTCTCAGCTATTATTTCTTTCTTCTCCTTGCTCCTTTCTCCTCTCTTTTCCTTTTGGGATATCCATTACCCTAATACTGCCCTTCTTAAAAGAGTCAGCTAGCTTTCTTTGCATTTACTCATTTTAAAAAATATTTCAATTCTCTTTTTTCCTTGTATCGTCTATTTCTATCTTCAAGCTCACTAGTTCTCTCTTCCATATGGTCTGCTCTGTTTCCAGTGTTTTGTAATGCATTTTTCAACTCATTTATTAAGTTCTTCAGCTCCAGAATTTCCGATTGGTTCATTTTACTTTCAGTGTCTTTGGTAAAGTATTCCTTGTGTTTATTAATTTTATACCTGAACTAATTGGTATCCTGATTTATCTCGTAGCTCCTTGAATTTTACAATAGCTGTTTTGAATTCTCTTATCAGTTAGATCATCATATTCTGTGACTTTTAATTTTGGTTTCTGGAGAATTGTCGTTTTCTTTTTGTGGTGCAGTGTCACTGTGGTTTTTCACGGTGCTTAGTGAGGTGTCACTCTGCTGGCCCATTTCAAGTGGCAGACACCTTTCTTCTTCTTGTTGTTTAGTCGCTAAGTCGTGTCCAGCTCTTTTGAGACGCTGTGGACTGTAGCGCGCCAGGTTCCTCTGTCCATGGGATTTCCCAGGCAAGAATACTTGAATAGGTTGCCGTTTCCTTCTCCAGGGAATCTTCCTAACCCAGAGATCAAACCTGTATCCCCTGCATTGCAGGCAGATTCTTTACCATTGAGTGACCAAGGAAGCCCCTTTCATTTCTAGGTAAAAGTTTTTGTTTCTAATAATTCAACAGATTAGGCCTTTCTTTTCTCTTCCAGTAGGTGGTGCTACAGCACAAGGTTTTGGTTTCTCTTACCTGCACTGCCTCTGATTCTATTTGACAGCACTTTCCACTCTTCGTTGTTACTGCTTATGCTTCCAGGGTCGCTGGTGCTATGCTGCTGGCGGTGTGGCTGGTGTCACTGCCTGGGGCACTAGGATGGTGGACAGTTCTGCCATGTCTAGGATTTCCTGAGGTGCAGACTTTCCCACTGCAGGTTGAGGGGTAACCCAGGTGGCATAGGAACCACGGCCATGTTCAGTGTTGTCAGATGAGGACTCTGCAGCTGTAAGCGAGGGGAGGGGTCAGAATTATGGATACCTCCACAGCTAGAGAGGCAAGGTCCCAGACCCTACTACCACTGCCATCCAGTTAATCTGTGGCTCTTGGGCACTGCTGTAGCCAGGAGGCCAGAGTTGTATCCACTGCTTACCTTGTTGCTACCGAGTTCTCCAGGACTGCAATTTCAGCTGCCATGGCTTGGGGGTCCAGGATTACAGGCACCAACTCCACTGTTCCCCAAATTCCACATACTCTGTAAATCTAGTCCACCCACCTTTAGATATACAGCTATGTTGGAATCTCCAGTGCTCTGGTATGTTGGGCAGAAGCACTTTTGTTGAGTTGTGGATGTTTTACTGGTTGTAGCTAGGAGAGGGACAAAGAGAGCATCTTCCTTTGCCTTGATGCTGATATCACTCTGATCAATTTTAATGAAACTAATCATACAGTCCCCAATTTATGTTTCAATTTACTATTTTTAAACTTTATGATGGTGTGAAAGCAATACAAATTCAGTAGAAAACAGACTTTAAATTCTGAATTTTGATCTTTTCTTGGGCTAGTGGTATGTAGTACTATTCTCGTGATGCAAGGCAGTGGCAGTGAGCCACACCTCCCAATCAATTATGCAGTCACAAGGGTAAACAACTGATACACTTATAATCATTCTGTACCCAGATAGCCATTCTGGGTACCACACTTTTAGCATGGTATTCAATAAATCACATGAGATATACAATGCTGCTGCTGCTGCTAAGTCGCTTTAGTCGTGTCCAACTCTGTGCGACCCCAGAGACGGCAGCCCACCAGGCTCCCCCGTCCCTGGGATTCCCCAGGCAACAACACTGGAGTGGGTTGCCATTTCCTTCTCCAGTGCATGAAAGTGAAAAGTGAAAGTAAAGTCGCTCAATTGTGCTGACTCTTAGCGACCCCATGGACAGCAGCCTACCAGGCTCCTCCATCCATGGGACCTTCCAGACAAGAGTACTAGAGTGGGTTGCCATTGCCTTCTCCGATTGACTTATTGTAGATAAATACAGATTATTTAGAGATTCCCTAGTAGCTTAGTGGTAAAAAAAAAAAAAAAAAACACTGGAGTGGGTTGCCATTTCCTTCTCCAGTGCATGAAAGTGAAAAGTGAAAGTAAAGTCGCTCAATTGTGCTGACTCTTAGCGACCCCATGGACAGCAGCCTACCAGGCTCCTCCATCCATGGGACCTTCCAGACAAGAGTACTAGAGTGGGTTGCCATTGCCTTCTCCGATTGACTTATTGTAGATAAATACAGATTATTTAGAGATTCCCTAGTAGCTTAGTGGTAAAAAAAAAAAAAAAATCTGACAGTGCAGGAGACACGGGTTTGATCCCTGGTCCGGGAAGATCCCACATGGCACAGAGCAACTAAGCCTGTGTCACAACTATTAAGCCTGTGCTCTAGAGCCCATGAGCCACAACTACTGACCCATGTGCCCTAGACCCTGTGCCTTGTAACTAGAGAAGTGACTGCAATGAGAAGCCCGTGCTCCACAACTAGAGAGTAGTTCCCACTTGCTGCCACTAGAGAAAAGCCCCCACAGCAACGAAGACCCAGCACAGCCAAAGATAAATAAAATAAGTAAATAAATAAATGCAAATTATTTTACCATTTCCTGATAATGTGAGATCTTTAGGATAATTCCATTTATCTCCATTTTCATTATTTTTGCTTTATATTTTAATTATACATATATTTTAAATTCTAAGAGACATTGTTAATATTGTTTTTCTTATATGGTTAGCATTTATTTATATTTAACCACAGTTTTTTTTTCCCAGTTCTCTTCATTCCTACTTATATTTCCATGCTTCTCTTTGCGATCATTTTCCTTCTGACTGAAGAATTCCTCAGCATTTATTTCAATACAGCTTGCCGATGATATATTCTCTATTTTTGTTTGTTTAAAAACATCTTTATTTCACTTTTACTTCTAAAAGGATATTTTCAGTTGGTTGCAGGTTTATTTTTTTGAAGTCTGAAACTACTGTTTTATTGCTTTCATTGTTTCTATTAAGAATCAGACTAATGTCTTCTGATTGTTCATTCAAAAATACTGTGTCTTTTTACTGTGATTGCTTTTAAGATTTTCATTTTGATTTTCAGCTGTTTGTATGTGATGTGCCAAGGAGTGTTTCTCTTTGTTTTATACTGCTTTGAGGTTACGAAGCTTCTTGAGACTGTTTATTGATATCTTTCATCAGTTTTGGAAAACCATCTGCCATATTTCTTCAAATATATTTTCTTCCTCATTATTTCCTTTTTTCCCATGATTCCTACTTCATATATATTATTAGCACTTTTGACTGACAAACAAGTTTCTTACACTGCATTTTTTACTCATATACATATTTCATTTCTGTTTTTGATTCTGTGTTTCAGTTTGGACCTGTCACTCCATTTGCTCTTACTATGTCCTGTGTGCTATTAAACCTATCAGTTAGGTTCATTGCGCTCTTGTGGGGTTTCCAACCCAACTAGCCGTACTGTGATTCCGTTTTAATACTAATAACCAGACTTAACAGCAGATTCTTAAGGGCTTAGTCCTCCTCGAGATTGACCTTACCTCAGATGCTAATGGCCACAGTTCAGCTGGTCCCCAGGTCCCCCTCACTTCCAATCAACTGGCTACAAATTCAGGAGTTCCCATGACCCCCTCAGAGTCAGTAGCTCACTAGAATGAAAAATACTATACTTAAAATCAGAGTTTTATTGTAAAGGTTACAGATCAGGAAGAGCCAAATGAAGAGACACATAGAGAAAGGTCTGAGAAGAAGCATGGAGCTTCTGTGCGCTCTCCTTGTGGAGTCTGGGCATGCCACTCTTCTGGCACATTGGCTTGCTGACTCCAGTGTCTGTATTACTCATTGGTCTGTTTCCACTGGTACAATTTATGGTAGTAATAAATAGGACCATTTAAGAGGTTATGTCAATGAACATTTTAATCTAAAAGGGAGCTAGTGACCCATGGTGCTCTCTAGTAGATGGGAAAATGTAGTCAAAGTATATCAACTCATTCAGAATTTAGCACTGAGAAATAAAATATACTAAGTGGGCCATTAAAACTTATTTGTGTTCTCTTGGTTGTATTTGCTGCATAAAGCAAGAAAGTACACCATATCAGGGTTCTATGAGTCCTTAAAAATTATTACCAGTGTTCCCTAAGAAAGGAGAAGGCACTATTGGAATGACTTGTGTTGTGCATGCGTGCTCAGTCGTGCACAACTCTTTGCCACCCTCCTCTGTCCATGAGATTTTCCAGGCAAGGATACTGCAGTGGATTGTCATTTCCTCCTCCAGGGAATCTTCCTGACCCAGGGATTGAACCCATGTCTCCTGCATTGGTAGGTGATTCTTTATCACTGAGCCACTGGGGAAGACCATAGGAAAGTCTACAATATTAATTATAACACTGTTATATTGATGAGGGCATGGCATACTATACAATCTATATGACTTTTATCTAAGGCCAATAAGTTGATGAAGAGTACAGCTTATTGCCTCTGACATAATTTTTATAATATTCAGCTACTATCCGCCATATTCAGCATTATTGTCTTAGCCATCTGTTCCCTTTCTTTCCTCAGGCATCCTTTGGTATTTCTTATGCTTTAATTTCTCATCTCTGTTTTTGCTTTCTCAGTTGGTACCCATAGACATTGATACCTCCACTTCTGTCATTTAGGCCCTCACCTTTAAGACACTTAAGGCATACAAATGAATGATTGCATGTTCCGGTAAAAATTTCCTAAGCCACTTAAAAATAATTCTATACAATATAATTTTAATGATGCTATCAGAATTTGGAAAACTAGTTCTAATTTGTTTCAGATGAAAAAAATCCCTTTATAACACCATGTATTTTTAAAGTATAAGCTGCTGTGTGTGCTCAGTTGTTCAGTCACGTCTGACTCTTTGCAACTCCATGGACTGTAGCCTGCCAAGCTCCTCTGTCCATGGAATTTTCCAAGCAAGAATACTAGAGTGGGTTGCCATTTCCTACTCCAGGGGATCTTCTCAACCCAGGGGTCATACCCACATCTCCTGCATTGGCAGGCAGATTCTTTACCACTGTGCCACCCGGGAAGACCCTATTTTAAAGTATANCCTGCCAAGCTCCTCTGTCCATGGAATTTTCCAAGCAAGAATACTAGAGTGGGTTGCCATTTCCTACTCCAGGGGATCTTCTCAACCCAGGGGTCATACCCACATCTCCTGCATTGGCAGGCAGATTCTTTACCACTGTGCCACCCGGGAAGACCCTATTTTAAAGTATATACATACTGTTTAATGATCTCAAAATACATGTAATTTAACTATTTTATTTATTTAAATATCTCTCAGAGTTGATGTTATCAGTTTATTAATTTTTAGAAATAACCATTTTCAGTACTCAGAAAAAAGTTTTAATTACAACTATAAAACATGTTTTTATTTCCTGGAGTTCTTTAAATGAAGTCTTCCTTCATGAAAGCTTGTTCTTTGCATTCATTAAGAACTCATTCATAAAATGAAGAATACTGCTATTGTAACAGACATTTCTATTGCTGAAGTAAGTTGAGCAGTATTATGTAGTATTCCACAACATGATACTTCTGTTTTGCTTTATGCCTTTAGTTTTGGAACTACAACAGCAGAAAATACTCATCATAGAAACATACTGAAAGTTTTTAGGAAGGAGGTCTTTGTTAAAAGTGCAAGTTTCTCTCATCAGCTTCAAAATAAGATGCTTCCTTTTCACTTATTTTTCTTTCAATAAACAATTATTGAGTGTCTATTCTGTGGAGATACTAAAATAGATAAAATCTATGTTTTTGTAGAGCGAATAGTATCTGATAGAGGAGATAAACTGAAAAGGCAGTAATTTAAATACAATGTGGTGAGTGGTATGATAATGTTTATTCTTACTGCTATGACAGCATATATAAGGATTAGTGACCTTGAGTAGAGACCAAGGATGGCTTCTTATAGAAAATAATGCTACAAGCTGAATTTTGAAGGCTGAATAAGACTTAACCAGGCAAAGGAAAGGAGGGATAAGGTTTTTCTGGCTGAAGGAAAAATGTGACATTTTGAAGCAGCATAAGGCTTATAGAAAACTGAAATGAGGTTGGAGAGTTAGGCCAGTTTGTTTTCCAGAATATTTGAAGAAAGCAAACATGAAAGGATGCCATTGAATAATTTATATTGTAGAGAATGAAATATATATATATATATATATCTCCATCTTTAGTGTCAACTAATTTAATAAAAGTTGAACACTTTCTTTTGTGTAATACTCCTTTAAAAAATATAACTCTGTTTCAGTATTTGAATTATGTTAGTATGGATATTTGTTCATAATGTGAATGTGTTTTCCAATTTGAATGCATTACATTTCTAATGCATTACTTTCAAGAAACTAAACCTATAAATTTTCTAATTGTATTGAATTAGAATAAATTCCAAATGGAACCAGTTTTCCCATTCAAGTCTGTTTTTATAACTGTTTGTTATCTTTTTTTAATCTTTTGCAGAATTCCTGTACCTCAACCAGAAACTTCTTCACAAACAAAAGGAAGTAAACCAAGTATGCCAAGCTCCTCCCACTGTATGTTGTTTTGATAATGATGATGATTTTATGAAGACTTTGTGGAACACTATTATTATATAAATACTACTGTTTGATTTGATTCTGCATTTTGGGTTGTGCCTGCAACTGGCATAATATAAGTACTTTAAATAGATATGTAGCTAGTTATTTTTGTTTCTGTTTTTATTGATATTTCCTTAAATCCTTGTCAAAAGTACTAGTCCCAAATTGTTCTGAATTTTGCATCACTACAACACTTAATTCCCCAAGAAAAAGAAATGCAAAAAAGCAAAATGGTTGTCTGAGGCGGCCTTACAAATAGCTGTGAAAAAAGAGAAGCGAAAAGCAAAGGAGAAAAGGAAAGATTCCCATTTGAATGCAGAGTTCCAAAGAATAGCAAAGAGAGATAAGAAAGCCTTCCTCAGCAATCAATACAAAGAAATGGAGGAAAACAATAGAATGGGAAAGACTAGCGATCTCTTCAAAAAAATTAGAAATACCAAGGGAACATTTCATGCAAACATGGGCACAATAAAGTTCAGAAATGGTATGGACCTAACAGAAGCAGAAGATATTAAGAAGATGTGGCAAGAATACACAGAAGAACTGTACAAGAAAGATCTTCATGACCCAGATAATCACAAAGGTGTGATCACTCACACTCACCTAGAGCCAGACATCCTGGAATGTGAAGTCAGATGGGCCTTAGGAAGCATCACTATGAACAAAGCTAGTGGAGGTGATGGAATTCCAGTTGAGCCGTTTCAAATCCTAAAAGATGATGCTATGAAAGTGCTGCACTCAATATATCAGCAAATTTGGAAAACTCAGCAGTGGCCACAGGACTGGAAAAGGTCAGTTTTCATTCCAGTCCCAAAGAAAGGCAATGCCAAAGAATGCTCAAACTACTGCACAATTACACTCGTCTCACATGCTAGTAAAGTAATGCTCAAAATTCTCCAAGCAAGGCTTTAGCAGTATGTGAACCGTGAACTTCCAGATGTTCAAGCTGGTTTTAGAACAGGCAGAGGAACCAGAGATCAAATTGCCAACATCTGATGGATCATCAGAAAAAGCAAGAGNACATGCTAGTAAAGTAATGCTCAAAATTCTCCAAGCAAGGCTTTAGCAGTATGTGAACCGTGAACTTCCAGATGTTCAAGCTGGTTTTAGAACAGGCAGAGGAACCAGAGATCAAATTGCCAACATCTGATGGATCATCAGAAAAAGCAAGAGAGTTCCAGAAAAACATCTATTTCTGCTCTGTTGACTATGCCAAAGCCTTTGACTGTGTGGATCACAATAAACTGTGGAAAATTCTGAGAGAGATGGGAATACCAGACCACCTGACCTGCCTCTTGAGAAATCTGTATGCAGGTCAGGAAGCAACAGTTAGAACTGCACATGGAACAACAGACTGGTTCCAAATAGGAAAAGGAGTATGTCAAGGCTGTTTATTGTCACCCTGCTTATTTAACTTATATGTAGAGTACATCATGAGAAATGCTGGGCTGGAGGAAGCACAAGCTGGAATCAAGATTGCCGGGAGAAATGCCAATAACCTCATATATGCAGATGACACCACCCCGATGGCAGAAAGTGAAGAAGAACTAAAGAGCCTCTTGATGAAAGTGAAAGAGGAGAGTGAAAAAGTTGGCTTAAAGGTGAACATTCAGAAAACGAAGATCATGGCATCCAGTCCCAGCAATTCATGGCAAATAGATGGGGAAACAGTCTAAACAGTGGCTGACTTTATTTTTGTGGGCTCTGAAATCACTGCAGATGGTGATTGCAGCCATGAAATTAAAAGACCCTTACTCCTTGGAAGGAAAATTATGACCAACCTAGACAGCATACTTCAGGTTTAATGTATGAATTGGATCTATATGTATTAACATGGTTACTAATGAATATATATTTCATGTTAGTTTTGGAAATTATTATGTGTGTAAATTAAAAGTACTCATTTTGTGAATATACAGCTAATCTGCGTATGCAATTTGATTGTGTTAGGTATTTTGAAGATTACAGAGTTTAACATCTTATCCTTTGTATCTGGTAACATAAATAAATGAGACATACACTGAAAAGCTAGCAATAAACAGTGATAGTACTACTGAGATCATAAGACATTACAAGTAGCTTCTGACTTACACAGTCCTTTACAAAGTCCATTATATGTTTGCTACCAAGCACAGACCTGATCACTGACTGGAATACCCCTTTTTTCCAGTCTTGTAGATCTTGCACCGCATGGGGTCATTGAAGGCAAGCAGGAGAGAGGCAAAGGAAATAGCTCTTTCCACTCCCGTGTGCCTTCAAATACCCCTACCTTTCACTCTTACTCACACAATGAAATGCTTAGTGTAGATTCAGTGAAGAAACAAAATCACCACACATACACATTTATACAATGACCTTTTTCAATTCACAACCTAAATATGGTCTTCTGAAATTTTTCTTCATTAAAATATATATCCACTCTCATCAGGAATAAGGATAAAATGATTCACTAAAATAAGAATGATTACTATAATTCTGATAAAAAATTATATATGTATGTATAATTTTGCTAAGTAATTAAGCTGTATCTTAGTTATGTGCATATGTGCGTGCTCAGTCATTTCAGCTGTGTCTGACTCTTGGTGACCCTATGAACTGTAGCCCACCAGGCTCCTCTGTCCATGGGATTCTCCAGGCAAGAAAACTGGAGTGGGTTGCCGTGCCCTCCAGGGGATCTTCCCAACCCAGGGATCGAACCTGGGTCTCCTGCTTTGCAGGTGGATTTTTTACCACTGAGCCACTAGGAAGCCCATCTTAGTTATGTATTGTGCCTAAAGCGTAATGTGTTTTGTATGGTAATATTAGTAATATTAAAGCTAAAAATTAAAGAATTATAGTACATGATTTTCCACTTTTAGAAAAACCTGAACTCTAGATACATTTTGTCTCTTTCTTAATTATTGCCCTTGAAATCTTACTATTCATAACCAGTGACTGCCAATATCTCCTGTACTGATTTCATACCCATTTGTATTAATTTTGAAACATATAATTACATATTACATGTAACATAGTTACAGTCCCAAGTTACTAAATTAAAAAACAATTCATGATTTTTTTCAGAAGAACTTTTTCATGTGAGCATTAAACCTTGCCAGTTCTTAACACTCAAATGAGAACACAAGCACAGAAAATACATCAGCCTATCAGACTTATTCTTGACAGTGTGAATTAGAGGATTTTTTTTCCTATGGAGTAGATGAAATTATTTAATTTTTCAAAATTGGAATGGCCTATAACTTGTTCTTTGCATAATATATTTTAGAACAAATCAGTCAGGAATTCTCACTATACTGGGTTGTATTATCTACTTATTGCTGATCTGATTATGTACTTTTATTAGTTTAGATAAGAGGAATTCATTTCTAGAAGATAAAAGGATTAAATCCCATTGCCCAATCTCCAGTTTAGTCCTATTAGAGTTTTCCTCTTGGCTTTTATTGAGTCCTTTCCTTTTCACATGTGATTATATATTCTATCCTTTTTGTTATCAAGTGGTATTATAAGGAAGTTAAGTGTGTTCATCAACTAAATTTTGAGAATTAAAAAGAAACTCTTTTGTAATATTGCAGTATTTGAAATTCCTGGTTAAGAAGTAGAAGTCCAACTTCATCTTCTCTCAAAATTCAGTCTAGTATTTTACGTCGTAATAAATGTTCAGTCTCTGTCTAGGGTTAAGAAACCAAGAAAGTAGTCTGGGGATATGGAATAAAGTCCAAAAGCAGAAGTGATATATTAACCACACTGAAACCTTGCTATTGAAACACCCTTCTGTCTCAGCAAGGTCTTTTATATTAGGAAAATAATGAACGCCAAGGCAGGAGCAGCATACAATGAAGAAATTCAGCAACCTTATTAAACTTAGGAATGGAGTTCTGAAAAAACAACTTGCTTCAGGTTGTTTGAGCTAGCAGAACTGACAAAGTGAGAAGTGCTAAAATCTGGCTTTTTAACTGATTCTACTCTGTGTCTTCAGATTCCAGTGTATATTATTCAATTAAAGTGTTACTTTACCAAATTCCTTAGTGCAGTATCTGGTACATAATAGGTGTTGCTGAGTGAATGAATATCACAGTGTGTAAGAGATAAATTATATTCTGCCTTAGAAACTAAATATGTTAAGCAAGTTATACATAAATGATAAATGGACTTGATGACAGAGAACAATCAAGAGCTGACGTGGTCTTTCAATTTAGTTCCCTCTTTGTTGTTCATATGTTATTTATATCTGAAAGGAATACCATATAAATGGTCCTTTTGAAAGTGTTATATCCAAGAAATAGACTATATTTTGTATTTGTTCAGGGTACTTTTAGCATCAGTTGACAAAATTTATTTTAAGCTTACCTTCCACAAGTAGTGAGGAGTGGTTCAATCTCTAAATGTTCTTATTCTCATGAATTTGACTTAACTTGAATTTATCACTGAAACTAAAAGGAATGTTTGTTTAAGAGCATTTAGGAAAGATAGAAAAAGTATAAAGAAGATAATTAAAAGTCTCATTAATTCCAGCAACAGAGGAAACAATATTTTTAATACTTTGGAGTAAAAGTTTATTTTGAAGGTGAATTTTAGTTCATTCTTCGCTTTAATAAGATTTATCTTTAGGCCATTCAGTTTATGTTTTCTAGGTGGCTGTTTGATTTTTAACAGTTAATTAAGCTATTTCTTATTAATCTGCTTCTTTGTACTGAATTACCTGATTTCATTATTTTATAAGTCAATTGTGTTTATCTCATTGTTTCTTTAGCAGGTCGAGAAAACTCCAGTCATAGCTTCATAGGGAGAGCCAAAAAAACTATAAGTGATAAATGGGAAAGTCAGCTGTGGAGAGACAAGAAGTTCGGCTTGATAGATCACCTGCGTTACAGCCAGGTTTATCCTGAAAGTATTCCACGAAAATTTAGTTTCGAGCACAGACATTTTCTTGGTCGGCAGTTTAATTGTCAGCCTGCAAAATACGTACCACCAGAAGGAAGGGTCCCCAAACTTGATAATTTTAAGAGCGCCCGAAGCCTTGGACATTTTGAATTAACCATCTTAGGTAAGTCGCCTGTTCTTTTCTTTGAATGTTTCTGCCTCCTTGTGCTTTGTTGCTCAGTCATGTCCAACTCTGCGAGCCCATGGACTGGAGCCTGCTATGCCTCTCGGTCCATGGCGATTCTCCAGGCAAGAATACTGGAGTGGGCTACCATGCCTTTCTTCAGGGGATCTTCCCGAGCCAGGGATCCAACCCAGGTTTCCCACATTGCAGGTAGACTCTTTACCCTTTGAGCCACCAGGAAAGCCCTTGTGAATGTTATTTACTTGACATAATTTAAGTACATGTAAGAAATGAATTGCCAGTCTATGTTCAATGCAGGATGCAGGATGCTTGGGGCTGGTGTATGGGGATGATCTGGAGGGAAGATGTGGCGGGGGAGGTGGG
>SJYX01022574.1:429931-442311 GCA_006410675.1 Oreotragus oreotragus | reverse complement strand
GGGGAGGTGGGAGGGGGGTTCATGTTTGGGAGTTCGTGTAAAAAAATAAATAAATAAATAAAAAGAAAAAAGAAAGGAAAAAAAAAAAAAAAAACGAAACACTCTACCTCCACCCATCCAAAAAAAAGTTAAACCCAAAGAGAGCTCCTGTTTGGCTCAAACCAAAGGAATGGGAACACATCCTAGAATACATGAAGCTTTAATTGTGGGCTTTTAAATATTGGCAAATCCTTGGAAAGTATTTGAGGAGAGAAGAGTGGGAACCAAGGGAACTTTTCTATCCCCTGACTGACTCTAAAACCAATTCTCTTGCTCATATTCTCTGCCTCTCTTTCTCAGTGCATTTGAACCACTGAAGGGTAAAATGTTGGTTCAAGAGAAAGGGATAATTGAGAAGATCCTATGAACTTCTGTCTGTTTAGCCTGTGAAGAAAATAAAATTCTCAAGTAACTTAGGTTGAAAAGAAAGAAGCTACTGAAAAAAAACTATCTTTTCTCTTTTCTTGGCCATGCCGCACAGCATGCAGGATCTTCGTTCCCTACCAGGGACTGAAACCGAGCCCCCTATAGTGGAAGCTCGAAGTCTTAAACCACTGGACCACCCAGGAAGTCCCAAAACTATATTGTCTGATAAGTGACAATAAACTTATTTTCTCAGGTTGTTCTAAACTGACATGTAGCTATGGAACTTATAAAAATTTAAAGTCAACACATTTTTAAACTTCATTTTTAAATTTTGTTTCTCATGAATGAAAAATGTACACAAATATTAATTATGAAATAAAATCTTAGCCAAAGTGAGATACTGTCTAGATCAAGGGAAATTTTTTATTTGTACTTGAAAGGAAGATCTGATTACCTTAAGTGAAAGAATAATAAAATGCCATTAGCAAATTAATTTAATGCCTGAAAGAAAATGTATTTCATAGATTTTTATATCTCTAGTACTGGAATGAATTACCTTGACCTTTATCAAGATTCCTTTTTCCCTCTTACTCTCTCCCATTCTTCTTCCCTACCTCCTCACATATAAATATTACATCCATGTGATTGTGTATATGTATATGATTTATGAAAAGCATGAATTCCCACTAACTGTTATTAGACAGTCTCAGATCTAAGTTTCAAATGCTTCTTTTTATTAGACTGCATTGCTTAGTCTCTTTGGGTAGTTTATCTATCTTAATTTTATATCCAGGAAACAAAAATTACAGCCGAGATTTCCCATATATCCCAAGAAGTAACCATGAAAATCATGAGTTCATTTGGAGTCATATAAATTGAATATTTTTCTTCTTGTCAACATGTTACTGATCCTCTAAACATTTCAGCTATCTTATGTATCACCAAAAAGCAAGAATCAGATGTAAAGGAGGCTAATTTGTTGTTATACTTGAAGTGAAGTGAAATCACTCAGTCGTGTTGTTATACTTAACCAGCTGTAATTCATGTTAGAATTGGACTGCTTTATATCCTACCATTTTTCAAGGGCGTAAGTGGATTTACAGGGATAAAAACATTGAAAAATAAGCTACATGTGGATTCAATAAAACAGAACATTTAAAATAAAACAGAAAAAGTAAGTATTACTAGGTGCCTGTAAATAACAAATTACCAGCATTCAGTAGTAGTTTTCTGTGAGTTTTCTTGCAGGAAGGGAGAAAAGGGATTGTTCCTGATGAGGTACTTAATTTCAAAGATAAAAGAAGCCTGGATAGCTTCTAGTCTTACCTACTAGATAGGTAAAAGTCAGGCCACGATTAGAAATCATGTCTTAATCCCTTACCCTTATAATGTCCCTCCCCCTTCTCTCTTCCCCCTTCCCATAGCAACTAGTTTGTTCTCTATATCTGTGAGTCTGCCTCTTTTTTGTTATACTAACTAGGTTGCTTTATTTTTTTGGATTCCACATGTAAGCAATATCATATAGTATTTGTCTTTGACTTATTTCACTTAATATAATGCTCTGCAAGTCCATCCATGTTGCTGCAAATGGCAAATTTTTATCTTTTTTATGACTGAGTAGTATTCTATTGTGCATGTATACCACTCTCCTGTATCCATTCATCTGTTGATGGTCACTTACATTGCGTCCATATCTTGGCAGTTATCAGTAATGCTGCTGTGAACATTGGGGTGCGTGTATCTTTGCAAATTAGTGGGGTTTTTTAATATATATAGCCAGGAGTCATATGGTAGCTCCATTTTTACTTTTTAATGATGGCTGATCTGACAGGTGTGCGGTGATACTTCATTGCTCTGCTGTGTGAAAGCAGTTATAGACAATGTGTAAATGAATGTGCCTGACTATGTTTAACTAAAACTTTATTTATAGACAGTTAAATTTGAATTGCATGTAATTTTCATGTTTCATGAAATATTCTTTTTTTCCAACCATTTAAAATGAAAAAAAAGTTTCGTAGGCCATGGATTCTTCGACATCAGGTAGAAGCTACATTTGATCCCTGCCCCCAGCTCGTAGTTTGCTGACCCCTATTCTAGATCCCTGTTTTCAGATATAACTGGCTAAACCAATGAAAGCAGATAAGTCTGAATGATTTTTAAAGTTCTTCTGACATGAAGAGTGTACAACCTACACTGACACTACCTTCTAGTAGCTTATTATCCTTCAGGTTTATCTTGCTGATCTCTGGAGGGCCCAGTAATTTTGAAGTGTCCTATTTTGGGAGCCAGGAAGGTTATTCAGACCATAATCCCATTACTTGGTCGTTAGCTCTGACTGGTCTAAGGTGAATCATGATTGAAAATACTGCACAGAATTATTAATCTTCCTTCCCACAATTCAAATGGCTCCCAACAACCAATTGGGTGCTGTGGCAATATCAGAAATCTATACCAAAAGTACCAATTCTTGTATAATAATTCTCGTTACTCCATCTCACTTGACTCAAATAAGTAGACAGTATGTGCTAAAATCTCAGCCCATTGCCTATTACATAATAACACACTTCAAAGAGAAGATATTTGAATGAAGTAAGATGAAATTTTCAATGTGTTTAGCCCAAGTATAAGCTTTTTAATCTGTTGGTCAATTTTAAGAATTATTTTTCACTTAAAATATTAAGAAGATACTTCCCAAAAGCTTGATTGAACTCAAAGTTGGCATTAGTACGTTATTGATTCTGCAAACACTAATTTATTAATAGTTGCTCATGAAATGCTATGAGTCAATTAAAGTTTAAGAGTTCTCTCTTCAGTTTGCATTTGACTTAGACAATGAGGAAAATAATTACTCGGCCAACCTTTAGTAAACCTCTGAAAGCCATCTGTTTATCTCTTGGATATCAAGAGATACAAACTCCAGTAACAATAGGTGTAATTTAAGAAGAATGTTAAGATAGTGTTTTGTAGACTTTTTAATCAGGATCTTTTGTCAAAAAATTTTGTATCATTCTTTTCCTTTTCTGAAAAATGCATTTAAATCATCACAAATTGTAAGTAAGTAATTGCATTAACTGTAACATCAAAGTAATGTAATATGCTGTAGTTACATGGAAATCATAAGGCTTTACTTATCTTGATTTTTTTCTCTTATTAAAGCAACCAAGAAGAGCAACGTAATTCCTGCCCTCCTTGGCACTAGCCTGCAGGCTCAGGACCAATTATTTGTAGCCCTTAGATATGCCTCCTTCCGTGTTGAAGGCTACTTGAACCATTAAAATCTGAGTAGAACTGGATTCCCTCACTCTTGGTTTCTTCACTGGCTGTATCCTTAGGATATCCTATTCCACTGACATGCTTCTCATTCTTGTATCCCAAATGGAGCAGCACACTGGATTGTATGGGTTACTGTTGCTACCCCTTAATTCTGTCCCTTATTCCATTGCATAATAAAAGTAATTTAATCCTTAAACCTTAAGTACCTACTATCAGATTTCATCAGTGTAAGACACACTTTTTCCCCCGTATGTTAACGTCTTTTAAAATGGATATGGAGCTTACAGTTGTGCCATGACTTTGTTTAATTGGTAGTATTTTTTTCCTTGGTAGTGTATAAAATAATGATCATCTTAAAAAACAATGATATTTTAGATTTCATAAAATATAGCATATACCAAGTACTATGCTAGGTGGTGGGATCCTACCCAACACATACACACACAAACACACAGACTTTCATTGGAAAAGGAATACATTGATAACGAAGAATTTGAGAGGAAGATATATAAATTGCATACAATACACTTTACAAAAGAGGAATATGAGCTTATTTGTTTGATTTTCTATTTCCTCTAATTTTTAATATAATCCACATGTATTACCACACTTACCTAAGTAGTATGTTGTAAGTTACCTAAGTAACACATAAATTGTCACCATTGAAGTGCATTATACCTGTACATTGTGGGGAGGATATTTGTGTTCATCTCTTTTGCTATTGTGAATATAGATGAATTCGTTTTTGAATACAGTGCACAAATGTCCTAAAGTCTAATTAGTTGAAAATTGTACATTGAAATGCTCACGTATACATTCTTTTACTCAATTTCACAAATATTTACTGAGCACCTAAGGCATGCTCGGTGCTGCTCTGAGGACTGAGGTTACATGAGTTAATGCAAACGATAACAGAGCCCTGTGGTGAAATGAGGTATGGTGATCAATGCTAGAAGAAAGGGGTTAGAGAGTGCTGTCATTGGAAATGGCTAAATTTTAAATGGAGTGGTCAGGGAGGTCTCCCTAAGAAAATAATATTTCACCAGACACCTAACGGAGGTGAAGGACCAAGCCGTGTGTTTATCTGGGGAAAGAGCATTCTATGTACAGGAACATCAAGTACAGAGGCCTTGGGCATATTTACTTATACATTTGCACTCTGAACTCTAGTTCAGCCAAACAACTCATGACAAAGTTTACCAGTAATGTTGAAGCTAAACTCACAGTATTCTATAATTTAGAAAGCAACTCATAATAGTATCAGTGACACAATGATAATAAAGCTATCTTCCTAAAAATCGAGGTTTCCAACTTGACATTGTTCTAAAGCACTCTTTCTCTCTTTTACATTTGCAAGTTGGAATGCATCTTATGGTCAATGGGTACATTTAATGCAGCGTTTTCTTTTTATTAAAAACCCAGTATTAAATTGATGGTATGCCTTAGATTTGGTATTAGAATCAAGGAAATAGGATACCAGTATGTGCACACTGACATGAGTTTTGCAGCGTTGCTGAGTTATGAGGGAGTTATAATACTGAATTGGAATCCACAGTAAATTCTAGATGGTATGACTATTTTAGTTTATGAATACTAGATTTTAGTAATCCTTAAAAAGCTTTAAGTAGCCCTTAGTTGTTTGTTAAGTTAAAGCTATGGAACTTAGTGTTGTTTACCTATAAAAAAACAAAGAAGGGACTTGCATTTCTGGATCAGTTTACAGCTTAACTGGAAGGACTTGTTTACATATCATTGGCTCATGCTCTATACTTAAGAATTGCTATGGGATGAATAGGGCAGATACTGAAGTCATAGAATCTATAGGACTTGCTGACTAAATATCAGGGAAGAATGAAAGGGAAGAGTTAAGGGTAACTTCTAAGTTTCTGGTTTGAGTGTCTGGGTGGAATTCAGAGTTTTCAAGCTGTGCTCTGCATATATTTCCTTGATCCAGTCAAGATGGTTTCCTTATTCTGGCCTGTACTTTTGGCTTCTTCCTGCTCTACCTGAAATACCCTTCTCTCTGTTTATTTAAATGCCACTCATGCTTGACTACCCAGCTGAAACCCTTGCCTGTCAGAAGTCTTTTTTTAATCCACCCTAGTTGACATTGACCCTCATAAAGAGACAACAGACATGGGTCAGGATGCATGGTGGTGGTTCCCCCAAGCTGCAACCTTTTCTAGCCTTAATGGTGAGTGACTGAAATTTTTCTTGTATGTTTGAGGACAAATGGAACCTTGGTACTTCCCTCCCTGGCCTTGCTTGAGTCTTATATCCGTAAGTCCAAAATGGCAGTAAGAGAACCAGTAGTTATCTCTGAATTCTCCTGTCCTGTAATGGCATGTGTCATAAATGATGATGAAAATTCTCTACATGTCTTCATTTTTGTGACTAGGCTGTTCTCTAGATATTAATATTTAAGCCATCCATCAATATTTAAAAGATTTGGGACTGTTATTTCCAACGATGATGCTAGATTGCTCTGAAGTGTCTCCTCTTTCAATCAGTAGAATGTATTTATAAGCATTTGCATGGCGAAGGGTTTAGTCCCTTAGTTTTGAAAGTTATTTTTTTACAGTTATGAAGCTATCTGGCACATGTGAGGATCAGACCATCAGATCTGGCGTCATTAGCACCATGTTACTAACTGCACTTTTAATAATCTGTGATTTTTCTGTGACAGGTCTGAACCATGAGAGAGCAATCAATGTGGCTTTCCTCCCCATGTATTCTCTACAAGATGCCCGAACATCTCAAGTAGACACATTATTAACCTGCATGAATTACAGCTGTGTGTATCCACAGGCATCAACTGGCAGTGATGCAATTATAGGTTCAAGAGCACTTGCAGGTAAGACAATCTCAGGATCTTTGCAGTCAGAAAATAAAATTAATTAATAATGCAAATGGTCCCAACCTTAAGATGTTACTATATAAACAGTTCTAGCTTTAACATTTGATACAGTTTAAAGAGTTATTTGGTAAAAGTACCCAGAGATAAATGAGAATATATTTTAAAATAAAATTGGATAGATTAATGGTTTCTATTCCAGGCAGGCATTAAGAATGTTCTTTTATAATACATTTCTAAATGTAGGTATTCACTAAACCGAAGTGGTATGCATATGAACAGTGCAGCTTTTACTCCTCTCTCCTTTTAATTCAGGCAAGACAGTTTGTCCTTTCACCTTATAATTGCCTGAAATCTCAGTGCCTCCATACTGTGTGCTTAGTCACTCAGTCATTACCGATTCTTTGTGGCCCCATGGACTTTGGCTGCCAGGCTCCTCTGCCCATGGATATTCTCCAGGCAAGAATACTGGAGTGAGTTGCCATGCCCTCCTCCAGGGGATCTTCCCAACCCAGGGATAGAACCCAGGTTTCCCGCATTACAGGCGGATTCTTTACCAGCTGAGCCTCCAGGGAAGCCCAGGAATACTGGAGTGGGTAGCCTATCCCTTCTCCAAGGGATGTTCCTGACCCAGGAATCAAACTGGGTTCCCTTGCATTGCAGGTGGATTCTTTACCAGCTGCGCTACCAGGGAAGTCCCCTACTATAGTACAGTACAATTGTTTTTTCTCTTATAAATAGTTATTCAAGTGCTATGCAATAAATTCCTTGAGGACTGCTAAGCATGTGTGTAATCCCAATAGTGAAACCCTTCAACCAATGAATTGTTTAGGAATTCTCCAGGCAAGAATACTGGAGTGAGTTGCCATGCCCTCCTCCAGGGGATCTTCCCAACCCAGGGATAGAACCCAGGTTTCCCGCATTACAGGCGGATTCTTTACCAGCTGAGCCTCCAGGGAAGCCCAGGAATACTGGAGTGGGTAGCCTATCCCTTCTCCAAGGGATGTTCCTGACCCAGGAATCAAACTGGGTTCCCTTGCATTGCAGGTGGATTCTTTACCAGCTGCGCTACCAGGGAAGTCCCCTACTATAGTACAGTACAATTGTTTTTTCTCTTATAAATAGTTATTCAAGTGCTATGCAATAAATTCCTTGAGGACTGCTAAGCATGTGTGTAATCCCAATAGTGAAACCCTTCAACCAATGAATTGTTTAGGCTGCTATATAACATCCTGAACTTTAAATCATTTTTATATATGAGTAAAATTACATGTCCAATTATAATTATCCTATTCACTTTCTTCTGTCATTTCTATTTCCTAAGCATGTGGTAACGTTTCTAGCCATTTTCATTGAGCTTATATGAATATTCCCTTTTAAAAAGCACTAAAGAAACACCTTATTATCTTGGGATTTTATGGTGGGTCTTTCTAAGCTGATGAAACTCGAGTGTATGTTGTTTTTAAACAAGTCTTAGGAGTTGTGCTTGATGATGAAGTAACTTTTGGCAGTAACAGTTACTGCAAACTGAACTTCCCTGGTGGCTCAGATGGTAAAGAAACTGCCTGCAATAAGGGAGACCCAGGTTCAATCCCTGGATTAGGAAGATCCCCTGGAGAAAGGCATGGCAACTAACTCTAGGATTCTTACCCAGAGAACTCCGTGGACAGAGGAGCCCGGTGGGCTACAGTCCATGGGGGTCACAAAGAGTTGGACACAACTGAGCAACTAACACTTCACTTCAAACTGAACTTAAGTATCCAGTTTTGTAAGAGATAAGGTTCTTTATTTTTCCCACAGTCCACTTTAAAGATGATATATTATCTTGCAGTATTACTTCTTACGGGGCTTCCCAGGTGGCTCAGTGGTAAAGAATCCACTTGCCAATTCAGGAAACACAGGAGATGCGGGTTTAATCCCTGTGTCAGGAATATTCCCTGGAGGAGGAAATGGCAACCCACTCCAGTATTCTTGCCTGGGAAATCCCGTGGACAGAGGAGGCTGGTAAGCTACAGTCCATGGGGTTGCAAAAAGTCAGGCGCAGCTGAGCATGAATACACATTACTTCTTAGTTTCAGCTCCTTAGACTGTCAGTAACTCCGGATTTGGTAATTAGGGCCCTAATCTGTACTTTAAATCTTTGTGGAACTCTTGCTCTTGCTTCAGTGCAGTATCCGCTTCTGTCATGTTTCCTCCGGGGAAGGCAGTGGCACCCCACCCCAGTACTCTTGCCTGGAAAATCCAATGGACGGAGGAGCCTGGTGGGCTGCAGTCCATGGGGTCGCTAACAGTCGGACAGACTGAGCGACTTCACTTTCACTTTTCTCTTCCATGCATTGGAGAAGGAAATGGCAACCCACTCCAGTGTTCTTGCCTGGAGAATCCCAGGGATGGGGGAGCCTGGTGGGCTGCCGTCTATGGGGTCACACAGAGTCGGACACGACTGAAGTGACTTAGCAGCAGCAGCAGCATGTTTCCTCTGCTGTCTGTGGATGTTATTAACAATATAAAAAAACGAAGACAAAATTCACAGTTACCTACTACTCGCTAGTGCCAGCGTTCTTCCAGCAGTCACTTAAAATGATCATGTGAAAATACCTGGTACCATTCTGCCAGGGCAGTTAATATTTGGGACATGATGGAAGAATCACTAAGAGAGAAGTGATATAATCAAAAGCAAGATAATTCATTCCAAACATGTAATACCATATTTTTCATGGCATAATGATAGTGTCCATTTAGCTCTCTGCAAAGCATTGTGCCTGGACATGTTACATAAGTTACAACTAATCCTAACAAGAAGAGCCTTGCAAGGTAAACATTATTATCCCCTGTTGATAGATGATTAGACTGAAGATCAGAGAGATTCATCAGCATAGATAACAGCTAGGATTTGAGCACAGATCAATTTGGTTGGAAACATTTCCATTCTTTCCATAATTACAAACGGAAAGATACACAGATATAAAGAACAGACTTTTGGACTCTGTGGGAGAAGGCGAGGGTGGGATGATTTGAGAGAATAGCATTGAAACATGTGTATTACCATATGTGAAATAGATCGCCAGTCCAAGTTCGATGCAGGAAACAGGGCACTCAGANGAACAGACTTTTGGACTCTGTGGGAGAAGGCGAGGGTGGGATGATTTGAGAGAATAGCATTGAAACATGTGTATTACCATATGTGAAATAGATCGCCAGTCCAAGTTCGATGCAGGAAACAGGGCACTCAGAGCTGGTACACTGGGACAACCCAGAGGGATGGGATGGGGAAGGAGGTGGGACCGGGGTTCAGGATGGGGGGACACATGTTCACCCATGGCTGATTCATGTCAGTGTATGGCAAAAACCACCACAATATTGTAAAGTGATTAGCCTCCAATTAAAATAAATTAATTTAAAAAAAGAATATACAGAATAATGTAATGCAGTGGCTTACAGTATAACATTGGTATCATCATTTCAACATTTTTATGAACTAGTTTTTTTATTATAAAAGCTATCCATGTTCATAATTTAAAAATTCAAATAATACCAAAGGTACAGGGTAAAACTGAAAGTTTCACTCCTTGCCTTTGAAGGTTCATCCCTTTCTACCAGCCCACCCACTCTCTGGAGATAACCTGTATTTGAATCCTTTAGGAAATTATTTTTACATTTGACAGTATATTCTTTCTGTCTCACATACATGCACACACACGCACACATACAGTCTGTTCCTCTCTCTCTTAAATACATACATGGAATTATACTAAACATGGTTTCATAACCAATTTATCTGTTAACACTCGAATAGCTTTCATGTTAGTATCAACATATAGAGAGCTACCTCTTTCATTTTAGTAGCTATAAATACTCCACTGTGTAGCTATACTGGTATTTACTTAATTAGTCCCATATTGATGGACATTTAGATTGTTTCCAAATGTTTTTTATACTGGCAAACAGTACTGCAATGAGTATCTATATCTATCTGTGTGTGTGTGTGTTGTTGGTGTTCAGTTGCTAAGTTGTGTCTGACTCTTTTGTGACCCCATGGACTGTAGCCATGAGGCTCCTCTATCCAAGGATTTCCCGGGCAAGAATACTAGAGTGAGTTGCCATCTCCTTGTCCAGGGGATCTTCCCAACCCAGGGATCGAACCTGGGTCTCCTGCATTGCAGGCAGATTTGAGACATCAGGGAAGCCCAAAATTTTGGTAGGTATTGTCAAAATGTCCTTCAAAAAGGTTATAACAATTCACACTTCAACCAAAAGAAAGAGTGCCACTTGACTCACTCCCTTAAAAATACTAGATAGTATCAGTCTTGTTAATCTTTGGAAGATGATAGGCAAAATGTATTGTTATCATTATTTTCATTTGCAGTTCTGAATTATTTCTAAGGTTCAATATCTTCATATATTTATTGGCCATTTATATTTTTCTGTGAACTTTCTAGAACTTTCTATGCTAGTTTCTTTTTTCCATTTTTCTATGAGTTCTTTTTAAAATTAATTTGTAAGTTCTTTCTGCATATTGAAGAAATTTAACCTTCATTGTGTGTTACAAATACTTTTATCAGTTTGAAATTTATTCAGTGGGAATCTTGTTTTGATTTGTTAAGTAATTTTATTTTTATGTACTCAAATATATCAGTCTTTCATTTTTGTGGCTATTGATTTTATGTCAGACTCAAGAAGACATCACTCAGTCCAAGATTTTTTTGAAATTCACTGTTTTTTTCTGATACTTTTATGTGTTTTTTTACTCACATATAATTTGTATTGTGGTAAAATATGCATAACATAAAATTACCACTTTAACCATTTTAAACTGTACAATTCAGTGACACTAAGTACATTTACAAGGTTGTGCAACCATCAGTGTTAACCATTTTCAGAACATTTTCATCATCTGAAAACAGAAACACTATACCTGTTAAACAATAACTCCCCATTCCCTCCTCTCCTTAGCTCCTGATAACCTCTATTTTACTTTCTGTCCCCATGAATTTGCCCATTCTAGATATCTAAGTGAAGTAATGCAGTTTAGTCCTTTTTGGTCTGACTTACTAACTTGGTCCATCCATGTTATAATATATATCAGAATTTCATTTCTTTTTACGTCTGAATAATCTTCTGGTGAATGTATGTACCACTTTTTTTTTAATTCATTCGTCTGTTGATGAACATTTGGGTTGTTTCCATCTTTTGACCACTGTGAATAGTTCTGCTATGTAAATTGGTGTGCAAGTACCTGTTTAAGTCCCTGATTTCAGTCGTTTTAAGAATATCCCTAGGGTTGGAATTGCTGAGTCATATGGTATTTCTTGGAGAAGGCAATGGCACCCCACTCCAGTACTCTTGCCTGGAAAATCCCATGGATGGAGGAGCCTGGTGGGCTGCAGTCCATGGGGTCTCGAAGAGTCGGACACGACTGAGCGACTTCCCTTTCACTTTTCACTTTCATGCATTGGAGAAGGAAATGGCAACCCACTCCAGTGTTCTTGCCTGGAGAATCCCAGGGACAGCGGAGCCTGGTGGGCTGCCGTCTATGGGGTCGCACAGAGTCAGACACAACTGAAGCGACTTGGCAACAGCAGCAGCAGCAGCATGGTAGTTCTTTATTTAACTTTTTGAGAAACCAGCAAACCATTTTCCACAGCAGCTGTACCATTTTACATTCCCATAAGCAATCCACGAGGATCCCAATTTCTCCACATTCTCACCAACACATTATTTGTGGGTTTTTTTTTGGGGGGGGGGGCTCTGGTTTTGTTTTTTTTTTTTTTAATGGCCATTCTACAGTGATATTGTGGTTCTGATTTGCATTTCCCTAATTACAAATGATAGTGAGCATATTTTTATG
>SJYX01022574.1:347166-419837 GCA_006410675.1 Oreotragus oreotragus | reverse complement strand
GTTTACTTTGATATACCCATATGTTCACCATTTCTTTTGCTCATAATTCCTCATATATACATCTCAAACCTTCCTTTTACAGTCACATTTCTTCTTTTTGGAGTATAGTTTTTAGAAGTCCTTTAGTGAGAGACTGTAATATAAAGTCTCTGGGTTTTTAAATTTGCTTTAAAATGCCTGTATATGATATTTCTTCAGATATTACCTCTCTCTCCAGTCTTACTATCTCCTTATATAGTTTTTTTAAAAAATATTTATTTATTTGGCTGCATTGGGTCTTAGTTGTGGCACACCAGGGTCTAGACCCCTGACTAGGGATCGAACCCAGGCCCCCCTACACTGGGAGTGTGGAGTCTCAGCCACTGGACCACAGGGAAGTCCTTTCTTCTGTACTCTGATTACATGCGTTTTTAGATTTGATTTGGGATGTTAAGATGAACAAGAGTTCGGGTGCTGTCCCCTTTGTCACACATGAGAGAGTGTCCTACCAACTTGACTTTGATCTTGGTGGGTTTTCTCTCAGAAGTCTAGCTCAGAGGTTTAATATACTGCCTACTTGCTCTTCCATCCAGGTTTCAGCACTTCTCTGCAGTGGCCTGAATCAGGACAGAGGAGGGGGCTGACCCATTCAGGCTGCGTTTCCCACCCTCCTCTGTCAGCGGGATTCCAGCTGGATAAGCCCAGGGAGGCATTGGCAGAAGACTGGAGGGCTGCAAGACGGTGGCTTTCCTCCCACACTCCTCCACATGCATTCAGCATCACCTGCCTGTTTTCCCTGGCCCTATCGAGACCACAGTCCTGTCCTCTTCCTGTGGCCTCTGCCTGTGGTCTCCAGCAACACACCTCTTCCTTTTGCTGTTGTTTGAGTGGCCTCACTGGCCACTGTTTGGCTTCTCAGCTATTCCATCACATGGGCAACCAATTCCCATTTTAAATTCCCTCTGTTTGACCCACTCGGACTGAATTCTTTTTCCTTCTTGGACCTTGACAAATATTATCCTGGTTTTGTTTTTTAAAAGGAAAAAAAAAGGGAAAAAGGAAGTTTTCCTTCTTTATGTATGCTCCAGAAGAATTTTAAAGCATCGATATTATTTGGTCTTAGCAGGTTTAAATGCACTCACCTTTTTGAAGTTGTCTGGACCTCAAGCTTTTTAAAGTAGGAAGCTAGAAAATTTTCTGTTTCTCCCGTGGTTGTTGATCTATGTATATTTTAGATTATTTTTAAAGCAGAAAAACAGACTAAATCTCAAATCATCCTTTAAAAGCTACAGATACAGATGACAGGTTTTAAGGTAGATTTAACAGTAGATTTGCCTGTTCTTTGTTTTGCTTTTAACAGTAGATTGGCCTGCCTCTAGGTTTGGCTTAAGCTCAAAGAGTCTTTATATTAACTAGAGGGATTGTCTCAGGATTAAAAACTGGCATTAAAGACTGACAGACAATCAGGGGTTGATGCAACTAAGTCACAACAGCTGATGGAACTTAAGATGTGAATTGAATTGGCATTGAGACTAATAGAAGACAGTTCTCTTCACCTGCACGATTTCTGACCTCTTCTCTCCAAAACATTTCCTCTCACACTTTCAACTGCTGAATGCATTTCTAGAATTCCAGGAGTAAAAGTTATGAGCTGTCTCTTATACACATCTAGATGTGTATAAGAGACAGCATATATACAGAATCTAGAAAGATGGTAATGATAACCCTGTATGCCAGACAGCAAAAAAGACATGGATGTATAGAACAGTCCTTTGGACTCTGGGAGAGGGAGAGGGTGGGATGATTTGAGAGAATGGCATTGAAACATGTATAATATCATACATGAAACGAATCGCCAGTCCAAGTTCAATGAAAGATACAGGATGCTTGGGGCTGGTGCACTGGGATGACCTAGAGGGATGGGTATGGGGAGGGAGGAGGAAGCGGGGTTCAGGATGGGGAACACGTGTATACCTGTGGCAGATTCATATTGATGTATGGCAAAAACCAATACAATATTGTAAAGTAATTAGCCTCCAATTAAATTTTAAAATAAAAAAATATTAAAGTTAACTTACTTGTTTTGAACATACACCAAGTTAGTCACCCAGCCCAGAACTGGAAGTTTGCTATGAATTATCAAGGAGTATATGTATTAGATACCATTCCTGTATCTAGTAAGCCCTGTATTTCATCTATAAATGATAGGTTTGACATAGCTCTTATTCAATTATATGGAAAAATCCGAAATTTTTCTTGCCTAAGGGAAGTAATTCCCTTCTCTATGCCTTTATTAATATTACATACCTTTGCTAAGATTCTTGATATGTATTAAGGTACTTAACAAAGGTACAAGCAATAGGAAAAGTCCAATAGTATCAAATGTTTGAAACACATTAGTGGTTCTCAGACTTGGCCTCATATTGGTATCACCTGGGGAGTTTCAAAAATGACTATGCCAACGTGTCACCCTCACTCCAAGTTTCTGATCTGGGTGTAGCCTGGACATCAAGATAGGTAACAGCTCCCCAGGTGATTCTAATGTGCAGGCAAATTTGTACACCACTAAAGTTATATACCACTAAATAGGTATATAGTCCCATTTCAAGCTCTTGTTGGTTTTATTAGAGCTCAAGCTTTACCCAGTACATGGAACTTAACCTCCTATCTAAGTGCTGTAGTTTCATTTACACTCGATGCAGCCTTCATCTTGAATTGTTCTGATAAGAAGGAAAAATTAAAACCTCATAGTTTTGACACAATTTTCATTTTTGTAAGAGTTCTAGCATGTCAGATCCAGAAAAGACTTGATAGGTCAATTCTAATCCAACCTCTTTCCCAGCGTTTCTCATGATGTACTCTGCGTATAAGTTAAATAAGCAGGGTGACAATATACGGCCTTGATGTACTCCTTTTCCTATTTGGAACCAGTCTGTTGTTCCATGTCCAATTCTAACTGTTGCTTCCTGACCTGCATACAGGTTTCTCAAGAGGCAGGTCAGGTGGTCTGGTATTCCCATCTCTTTCAGAATTTTCCACAGTTCATTGTGATCCACACAGTCAAAGGCTTTGGCATAGTCAATAAAGCAGAAATATATGTCTTTCATTACCTCCAATTAAAAATAAATTTTAAAAATAAAGTTCTTAAATTGAGTGCATAATTACCTGGAGAGCTATTTAAAATGTGGATTCCTAGATATTTCCCTCTGATTTTGATTCAGGATGACTGGTAGTAGGACCCAGGAATCTTCACTTTTGATAAATTTCCAAATGATTCTACTGTAGGTGTTCACAGAGAAAATCTTAAAAACACTGAATAAATACTAGACTACTCATCCCCCAGAAAATTACCTTGAGTCAGCCAGAAAATTGCACTGCTGCTGCTGCTGCTGCTAAGTCACTTCAGTCGTGTCCAACTCTGTGTGACCCCATAGACGGCAGCCCACCAGGCTCCCCCATCCCTGAGATTCTCCAGGCAAGAATACTGGAGTGGGTTGCCATTTCCTTCTCCAATGCATGAAAGAGAAAAGTGAAAGTGAAGTCGCTCAGTCTGTCCGACTGTTAGCGACCCCATGGACTGCAGCCCACCAGGCTACTCCGTCCATTGGATTTTCCAGGCAAGAGTACTGGGGTGGGGTGCCATTGCCTTCCCCGGAAAATTGCACTGATGGGTATTTATTGTTCTAGGACTAATTTTACTTAACTGCAAAATTTTAAAAACAATTTAAAATTATCTTGGTAAGGTGCGACCCTCTAAAAGCTCTAAAAGGAAAAATAAAGGCACTTACATACAAGGTATATGATATTGGCTACCATTCTAAGTCATGCACTTCAACCATCAGAGCAATTTAAAATAGTTTAGCAAAGTTTTCTCATGAGCACTGCCCCAAAGTGTTATGCAAAGTTGTCATTTAAAATCATATAATGATCCCAAAATACTCTTATGGGTGTGGGGCCTGGTGCCATTCTAAATTTTGAGACATTCCTTTCTTTCATTAACAGACTGCTGGTGACTATATAACATCCAGTTGAATACTAGCAGAGGGGTACTCTTTCTGCCCCCTTCTGATGCCTATGTCAGAAGCTTTCTCTATCTCCTTTATACTTTAATAAAACTTTATGACACAAAAAATAAATAAATAAAATCATATAATGATTTCCTTTTAGAATCAATTTAATAACTGGCATAGAAGGTTAAATCTCTAGAACTTTACTAATGAATTATCTATTGAATTGATCATAGATGTCTATTAACAATCAGCAGACTAATCATTTTGACAATAATACTTCTGTCTTCAGTTTGATAGTTTTTTTTGGTCTAGTGAGCAGTCTTTATTATGAGTTTTGACGTCAATATGATAGTGCTAATAGCAAAAAAATAAAGTACTTGCATTTACTCTGATCATAAGCTAATACACAAGACCTTTAAACTTTTCAGTTCAATTCCATGAATAAGTATTGAGTGGTTACTGTGTGTAAGTTGTTACTAATACCAGGTACTGTGAGGGAGGGGATACACCCATGAGTAATCAGCAGCTGTAAAAGGGTAGAAAGGTTCATAATATTTGTATTGTGCATTTGCTGGGGTTTATCCATAAGTTTCTACTGCAGATTCCCTGAACTCCCTTCTGATGTTAACTGTTTGTTTCCACTTGCAGGGTCCACTCCCAACGCTAATACTTCAGATACCCAGGAATGGACAAGTAGGGGAGTGGGATGGAAATAGCTTCATTGGTCATCTTCAACAATGTCTCCTATTTTCCTGTTTTCTGTTGTCCTGACCTGTTGACTCTAGTGGTATTCCTTATTCCAGACTATTTCCCCTGGACTTCAGACTACCATTGTTTCTGCCTTCCTTTTGACCTGGTGTCTTTCTACTTCTCTGTCGGTCTGATACCTATTTGTCTGTTTTTTTTTTTTTTGACTCTTGGCCCAATCAGACTCCTGATATCTCTGTCTTGTCCATTCATCTACTCTTTCACCAGCCCTTGGTACACATTGCTATCTACCTTTCCCAGCAACTTACCCAGACCAATTGAGCCCACACCAGCGTATGCCCAACTGCTGCTAGTGTCCAGTGTACTCTTGATTAAAAACAGCTTACGGTAAAGGAAGCAATGAAGTAAATAAAGCTATTTATATGTTTAAAATAACTAGAATTAAACATTCTAGGACCTAGAGACATACAGAGTGAAGAAAGTCAGAGAAAATTATTGTATATTAGCACATATATGTGGAATCTAGAAGAGTGGTACAAATAGGTGAATCTATTTGCAAAGCAGAGATGGAGATACAGATGTAGAGAACATGGACATCAAGGGGGAAACAGGATTGGGGTGGGATGAATTGGGAGACTGAGATTGACATATATACCCTGCTATATGTAATATGGGCTTTCCTGGTAGCTCAGTGGTAAAGAATCTGTCTGCCAATGCAGGAGATGCAGGTTGCATTGGGACGATCCCCTGGAGAAGGAAATGGCAATCCACTCCAATATTCTTGCCTGGGAAATCCCACAGACAGAGGAACCTGGGGGCCTACAGTCCATGGGGTCACAAAAGAGTCAAACATGACTTAACAACTAAACAACAACAGTATAAAAAATAGATAACTAACGAGAACCTACTTTTAGCTCAGGTAACCTAAATGGGAAGGAAATCCAAAAAAAGAGGGGATATATGTATACATAAAGCCGATTGATTTTGCTCTACAACAGAAACTAACACAATATTGTAAAGCAAGTACACTCCAATAATTTCTTTTTATTCTAAATGTTAGGAGATAAACCTAGAATAATCTTTTGTTAGAGTATAAGACATGGGACATAAAAATTAATGGAATGCATCACATCATAGGTATCAATCAGTTGAGAAATATTTGAGTGCCCACCACTGGCAAGGCATTGTACTTCAGATGATCTCTAGTGACTGGAATAGGTTTCCCTTTCAATGAATAAACAAGGTAGCAGAAGATATTCCTTGGGGAGATTGTTAAGAAAAATTCCACAAAGAAATAAGACCAAAAAGGGCTGCAAAATCAATTCCACCAATGCCATAGCAATTAAAATGACAGATCTGAACTTACTTCTGACTGAATTGGTTGATAGCATATTTCAGCAGGGCTTGGAAAACCAGTTTGGTGTTTTAGATAATCTGAGAGAGGTGACTTTCATTTTGTCACGTGGGAGTACCAAGAGTCCAGTTCCTCATTCCAATCCACTCCATGTTTATGAAAGTTCATTAGCTGGAACAATAAAAAGGAAAAAATGTCAGTGCAGGAAGTCATCCAATCCTGATAAGTTGACACGTAGAATAAAGTTGATGGTGTTATTCATCGCTAAGGCAGTCCTGATTAAGGGTTATACGTGTGTACAGTTGGAGGAGGGACAGGCAAAGGGGAATATAGCTCAGTAAAGTGAAAGAGAGCTGATGTATTCAGAGCTTACATTGCTAGAGGTGAGATCAGTTACCTACTTGCAACTGAAATTTCAAACTTCTGCTGAGCAGGGACCTGCATGGACAAATGGTGACTGATAGTTGGAAAAATCAGCAGACATCTTAAATTTTATGCTCAAATGAATGAACAATGAACCAGGAGACTAAGTCCAGTTTTCAGCTGCTGGTAATTTTTACCTTTTTATTTAAAATCACAGCACCTTTTTCAATTAATGCCTATGTGACTGTGACTTACTACAATGAAACCAGCAACTACACTTCAGTAGAGACATGCGAATGTGGTGTTTATGGCTTAGCCTCACCAGTGGCTAATGCTATGGGGGTGGTAGGCATCCCTAGGAACAATAACTACCAAGCTTGTGACTACAACACTGAGTTTGCCTATACTAAGAAGCCCTGGATTGCGCTGATAGAAAGAGGTAATTGTACATTTTCAGAAAAAATTCAAACAGCGGGCAGAAGAAATGCTGATGCTGTTGTGATTTACAATCTTCCAGAGACTGGCAACCAGACGATACAGATGGCAAATTTCGGTAAGAACCAATTCCCAAGGAGGGTTAATGTCTTTGTTTATCTTAAAATGGTATTTCTATCTAGAATGGTTCTAGGATCTGCCAATGAGACTGTTAAACAAGTATATTTTTAATTTTTTTGCCTGGCACTACTCTTGAGTTACTTTACTATTAATATTTGGAAAAATTTGTTTCAAGAACAAAAGCAATTCAGGAAGTGGTTCCTGTTTTCCTTCATGATATTCTTAGCTCTATTAGTTTTCTCAGTGCATATTACATAATTGCTTTTTAATAAATATGCCTTTACCTGTAAACATTAAAGAAAATATAAATGTTTTAATTTCATTCTTAATTTGTTCTTTTCATTTTGATTCAGGGTTGTATGTATTCAAGTATGCAGTAACTGCAAAACTGATTCATTATTATGATCAAACAGTAGCATGTTTTAAGTGTTCAAAATGTTTACAGAAATGAGAATTCAACTATCTGCTGTATGCATGTGAGATTTTAATATTTGTGGGACTAATACGTATAAAACTACTCTGTAAGAAACATTATACATTTAAAATGGTATGGCTGAAATTGGATATCTCTGTAATTCACACCAAAAGTAAAGATTTCCCCTAAAAATGTTTACTTATGACTCAAGTAAATATAATTATCTAATATATTAACTTTGTAAAGGAATTTACTTCTTAGAACTACTGTTCTTATTTTATTTTGTAAAAAATGCCAGTTTTGAAATAAATGGTTTTAAACCAGTGAAGAAGTAGACTTCTGAAACAAGTCTTCTATACTTTAGATGGATATAGGTATTTTCGACCCCAGTTCAGTTCAGTCGCTCAGTCATGTCTGACTCTGCAACCCCATGGACTGTAGGCTGCCAGGCTCCTCCATCCATGGGATTTTCCAGGCAAGAATACTGGAGTGGGTTGCCATTTCCTTCTCCAGGGAGTCTTCCTGACCCAGGGATCGAACCCAAGTCTCCCTCATTACAGGCAGACAGTTTACCATCTGAGCCACCAGGGAAGCCTTGGCCAAAGGAAAAAAATCATTTCANTCCAGGCAAGAATACTGGAGTGGGTTGCCATTTCCTTCTCCAGGGAGTCTTCCTGACCCAGGGATCGAACCCAAGTCTCCCTCATTACAGGCAGACAGTTTACCATCTGAGCCACCAGGGAAGCCTTGGCCAAAGGAAAAAAATCATTTCAAACAGAGTAAGATCTGGTTGAATGCAATATCAGGATAATTAGTATTCTCACCACCAAATTTTGTGTTTGAGAAAGTTAATGTAAATTAAATCAACCAGATTTCAAAATTGTAAGAAAAAAATCAAATTTGTGTTGAGTAGTAGAATGATTGAAACATCCAGGTTGTGTACATACAATATGGCAATTTGGTACTAATGTTTGAAAACTAAGCTGCTTGTTTCTCTGGGTATTGAAAAACCAGGTAACATGGTCTTTAGCAGTATAAAGTTGTTGTAAATGTACAAAACTCTACTTGCTACTTTCATAACATATGCTGGACATCACCAGAACCCAAGTATTCACATTGTTTTTTCTTCTGAAGTTAAGAGTACTCCATAAGCATTCCCTGTGTTTGTATATTTTTACAGATGATGTTTATTCTTGTAAAAATAAAATGAGGCAGCTTTCTGTTGAAAATTAGGAGTTAAACCTCTTCTAAGGAAGCTATGTGCTCTGTTTCAAATGAGAGACTCTAAGTATTCAAGGTTTCCTTTTACATGGACAGTCACATTCTGCTGTTTACTCCCCTGGTTTATTTATCATAATTTTTTAACTAAAGTATAGTTGATTTACAATGTTGTATTAGTTTCCATGTGTACAGCAAAGTGGTTCAGTTATACACACACACACATATATGCTATATAGTAGGTCCTCATTGGTTATCAATTTTATACATAGTAGTGTGTATATGTTATTCCTGAAATTCCTAATTTATCTTTCCTCCCCACCTTTCCCCTTCAGTAACCATAAGTTTGTTTTGATGTCTGTGAGACTGTTTCTGTTTTCTAAATCCTCTGGTTTTCTAAAAGTATAAACAGTATCAGACTAAAAACATGAAGGGCCAACTACTGGAAAGTAGGTGCCCAGCTATTGAATTTAAAAGATTGCCAAAACAGTAAATATCTCAAAAAGGCATGCACAGTCATTTGAGTATATGTCTCTGAGTACAAAGCAATTACATTTATCATTGAATATATAATACCAATATAATCAAGGCTATGTGGTCAAAAACATTTGTAAAAACTACAGCATTGCTCCCATTTTAAAATAAGCACATGGGGAAAGATAGCATTATCACAGTGATCGTAATAGTTAATATTTATTGCCATTTAATATATGTCAGGCACTGTTTTGGGGTCTTTATTTTAACTAATGAATGGTGATCTTTAACACTGAATGATCCCAACCCCCCAAAATTAAAATTGTAAGTTTAGTGTTTTGCAGTTATAAGACCTGTCAGCTAGTGTGTCATTGGAGTTCTTCCTTCCTAGAAATTTCTCTTAGATAGAAACTATTACGTAATGCAGTTGACAAACAACAAACATTAGGAATTGTGTGGATATGAAAAGTCAATGATCAGCCCCTAGACCATTAAAAACGGAGTCATTATTATATAACCTAAGCCAAAATTGTGTTTGTTTTTGCTATCTTTCATTTGTGTGTGTGTGTGTGTTTCCAGGCACAGAGCATGGGAGAACAACTCCTGCTCCTTCTACAAAAGCTCTAGGCTTTACCTTCCATCACCTTATCTTTTATCAGCCCTGAAAACCACCTTTTCAGAAAACCACACTCTACTCCCCTCAGGGCTGTAGCACCCTTTCACTTCCTTGGTTCCTACTACCTCTTCATTCCTTCAGTCTCATTTTCCATGCTAGGCCTCCCTAGCCTTTCCATAATGCTGTGCCTCTTTATGTCTTATTGATATCAACACCCTCCAACCAGAATAGCAACAGACCTGTAGTTTTAAAAGTTGGATTTATTACTTACTGCAGCAAAAGGGGAATACATACCATCAAAAACAGTGGGGCTTTAGAAAGGATTTCTAGGATTTGGGCTTGCTTCAGATGACTCAGGGGAGGATTTATGGAAACAGGCCTTTGACCAGACATCCCAGTTTGCCTGAGACAGGAATTTCCTGGATTCTGGGTCTTGCAGTGCTAAAGCCAGGAAATTCTTGGGAAAACCAAGCTGAGTATGTCACTCTAGCTGGCATTGTTCTGGATTTGGGTGCTGTCAGAAAGTAGGGCGTAATTCTGTGATTGGATTTCTAAATAAACCTTATTTGTAAGTTCAGTTCAGTTCAGTCGCTCAGTCGTGTCCGACTCTTTGCGACCCCATGAATCGCAGCACGCGAGGCCTCCCTATCCGTCACCATCTCCCGGAGTTCACTCAGACTCAGGTCCATCGAGTCCGTGATGCCATCCAGCCATCTCATCCTCGGTCGTCCCCTTCTCCTCCCGCCCCCAATCCCTCCCAGCATCAGAGTCTTTTCCAATGAGTCAACTCTTCGCATGAGGTGGCCAAAATACTGGAGTTTCAGCTTTAGCATCATTCCTTCCAAAGAAATCCCAGGGTTGATCTCCTTCAGAATGGACTGGTTGGATCTCCTTGCAGTCCAAGGGACTCTCAAGAGTCTTCTCCAACACCACAGTTCAAAAGCATCGATTCTTCGGCGCTCAGCTTTCTTCACAGTCCAACTTTCACATCCATACATGACCACAGGAAAAACCATAGCCTTGACTAGGCGGACCTTAGTCGGCAAAGTAATGTCTCTGCTTTTGAATATACTATCCAGGTTGGTCATAACTTTTCTTCCAAGGAGTAAGCGTCTTTTAATTTCATGGCTGCAGTCACCATCTGCAGTGATTTTGGAGCCCAAAAAAATAAAGTCTGACACTGTTTCCACTGTTTCCCCATCTATTTCCCATGAAGTGATGGGACCGGATGCCATGATCTTCGTTTTCTGAATGTTGAGCTTTAAGCCAACTTTTTCGCTCTCCTCCTTCACTTTCATCAAGAGGCTTTTTAGCTCCTCCTCACTTTCTGCCATAAGGGTGGTGTCATCAGCATATCTGAGGTTATTGATATTTCTCCCGGCAATCTTGATTCCAGCTTGTGTTTCTTCCAGTCCAGCGTTTCTCATGATGTACTCTGCATATAAGTTAAATAAGCAGGGAGACAATATACAGCCTTGACGTACTCCTTTTCCTATTTGGAACCAGTTTGTTGTTCCATGTGCAGTTCTAACTGTTGCTTCCTGACTTGCATACAGATTTCTCAAGAGGCAGGTTAGGTGGTCTGGTATTCCCATCTCTTTCAGAATTTTCCATAGTTTATTGTGATCCACACAGTCAAAGGCTTTGGCATAGTCAATAAAGCAGAAATAGATGTTTTTCTGGAACTCTCTTGCTTTTTCCATGATCCAGCAGATGTTGGCAATTTGATCTCTGGTTCCTCTGCCTGTTCTAAAACCAGCTTGAACATCAGGGAGTTCACGGTTCACATATTGCTGAAGCCTGGCTTGGAGAATTTTGAGCATTACTTTTATTTGTAAGTAGGGAAGACTAATCTGAACCAGCAGATAATTGATAAAGAAGTAATTGTCACTCATGTTTGTCACAGTGGGAGATGTTTGGTCATTTTTGTGCCTTGGATGCTGTTCACATTTTGACTGGATTCAGACATAATTACAGAATGGTCTTTTCTTTGTCTTGATCCATCATGGGTACAGAATGAACTTCTCTACTATTGATGCTCTGTGAAATTATTTATGTTCAATAAGAAAACACCAAGTCCTGATTGTTAGTACCAAGCCAGGTCCCAGATATCAGGGGCTGCTTGTCTCTTTCTCATCAACAACACACTATGTCTATGTCTTTACTGCTGTGCAAATACATTATCTCCTCCCATTTTATGTATCAGCGCTTCCCCACCCCCCTATACCCTGCCTTCAAAGTCCCCAAGAAGCCCAAGAGATGTTTCTGCACCCCTTACCTCTCAGGGTTTCATGATATGGATACAGAATGTCTTTACTCTTGGGCCCAATTCATTCATAGCCCCACTACTAGCAGAATCCTTTTGCTGATGGGGACAACTTCAGTCTGAGACATGCTCTCACTGAGGAAGAATGGTGTATAGCCCAGTACAGCTTTAATTCTAAGTTTCCCAGTTTGCAGTGTATTTGGATTTGCATTTTGATGTGACTGGAAATAGAAAGATATGTTTATGGTATCCTTAAGTAATTATGTAACTTCTTAACAACCCTTTCCAAATATTTTGGAGACATCTATCTATCCAGTTGTCCCAGATGTGTAAGAAAAGGCAGGACTCCTCAGTTATTAATGCAGAATGAATTAATTAATTCTGAGTGAATACGTTAAGTATTGGCTTTCTGACCAAACAGGTTTTTTTGAAAGTTAAACATGCTATTAATAGGTTAATTGCCCTAAGAAGCAATTAGATTTGAATGTATTGTAGTTTATTTCAGCAAAGTCAGTAATTTGAGAGGGATAAAATGGTTCTTTATCTATTTGACTATGTTCAACGAAATGGATTACAGGGTGATGTCTATAGTCTTTCAGAATCCCCCAAAATCACCAATTCCCAAGCAGTTATGTGCATGGAAGGAAGAGTTTCATCAGAACAGCAAACTCACATGTTTTAGAAAAATGTTTTCCTAGAAATGAAGGGGTAAATTAAAAATATAGTATATAAATGAAATGAGAAAATGATAAAAACTTAATAAGGCTTAGACTCTGATACACACACACACACACACACACACACACACACACACATATATATATATATATGGGTGTGTCTTTAATTCAAGAAAATGAATCACTTCCACTTCAAATGAATCTCAAATCTGCCTGGTACCATCTCCAAGACTTCATCCTCAGACCTCTGCAGTAACTTTCTAACTCATCTCTCTGCCTCTCTTGTCCCCGTCTAAGCCCACTACCCACTCTGAAGCCAAAGTGGCTTTTGAGAAAAAAACCAAACCATACCTTGTTTAAAACCCTTCAGTAGCTTCCCATGGCGCTTAGAGTACATTCAGACACCTTTCCATGTCCTCACCTGGCCATGAATCACCTGGCTCGTGCCCACCACTCTGACCTCATCTCCTCTCACCTCCCCGCACACCACCCCCTACACTGAGCTCCAGCCACACAGGGCCCCTTTCAGGCCCTCAGTCCCAATAAACCATTCCCTGCCTTGAGCCTGAAAGTACTTGAAAGAACCCTCTTCTTTACACTCCCACATCTCATTAAGCATCAAGTCCTGTTGATTCAATCTCCAAGCATTGCTGAAATCCGTCCCTTTTCCCACCTCTGCTCCTTCAACCCAAGCCCAGGCCAATATGATGCCTCACCTGCATGCGTGCTAGGTTGCCTCAGTCGCGTCCAACTCTTTGCACCCCTATAGACCATAGACTGCCAGGCTCCTCTGTCCATGGGATTCTCCAGGCAAGAATACTGGAGTGGGTTGCCATGCCTTCCTCCAGGGGATCTTCCCAACTCAGGGATCGAACCCATGTCACTTACGTCTCCTGCCTTGGCAGGTGGGCTCTTTACCACCTGAGCCGCTGGGGTCCTGGACCATGGCAATAACCTCCCAGCAGCTCTCCCTCCTACTCTCACCCCCCTACAGAGTCTTGTCTTCCACCCAGCAGTCAGAGTGATCCTGTGGAAAATGAAATTCAGTCCAAATTAGAATAAAACTCAGGCTTCATGCAGGTCCTACAAGACCCTGGGTGATGAGACCTGATTCCACAACCCTCTCCCCCACATTACTATGCCTCCACCACTCTTGTCTTTCTTGTTTCTAAACCAAAAGAGCTAGCTTTTGCACTTGCTGTCCCCTCTACTGAAGTAATTTCTCTTTCATGTTTTCATATAATGCTGCCTCCAAAAATATAACTGTGTCACTAGTTTCTCGACATGGCAGTTAGAACGATCTTCTAAAAATAGAGGTCAGATCACATTGCTCCTCTTCTCCAAACCAACTCCCGCTCCCAGTGACTTAACATTATTCTTCAAATAAAATCTAAACTTTACCATGCCTGAAAGGACTTGTATGATCTGGCCTCTGCCTGCCTTCCCAACTTAACACTGCCACCCACCTTGCCTAAAGCCTAACCACTGACCCTCAGATATTTTCACCAACTCACAAAGCTTTTCCTGTGAGGCCCTTTGGGCTTGTTTTTCTCCTCATCACCACCATCACTACAATACATGAGATTCAGAGTATTCAATACTCTGAATCCCAGTTTAAATGTCTCTTCTTCCCAGAAATCTCCCCTGATCACGTTAATTACAGTCAAAACCGGGTGCTCATTTCTGTTGAAATCTCTTATAAAGTGTAATGACTGTCTCATTTGCTTATTATGCGTCTCTCCCACTTGAATGTAAGTTCCAGGATGGCAGAGAACATGTCACTCATTGTACAGAGCATAGTGCATAGTCTTCACTAGTTGTTAACTGCATGAAAGGTTAAGAAACTAAAAAGCAACTCCCTTTTATACATGAAAAGATGGACAAGTTCAAATGAAGTTTAGGTGAATTCAGCAAGCTATTTCACTCTAAAGTTGTTTTTATTTTTCCCTATGCAGGTAATACTTTCTCTTTTAAAAAAACAAAACACAAAATACAAAGTTCCCCTTGACCATTGCCCCCAGTCTCAGGCGTCTCCCAAAGATAACCATCACTTCATTCAGCAGGTAACCTTTCAGGCTTTTTGTATTAAGTATTGCATATGTATACCAATAGAAAATACAAAATCAACCTATCTTTTATTTTTCACATGAATGAAGTTATTCTGCAACTTGCTTTTCTTCCTGTTTAACAGTAGGAACTGGAGTTATCTCCATGTTAATAAATTCATATTTAGATTGTGTCAACTTTTAACTACTGCATAATATTTCATAGTGCAAGCACACTCATAACTTATTCAACCACTCCTCTATTAATGAACAATTAGGTTGTTTTCAACTTTGTTTTTTATAGACAATACTCCATGAACATAATTAATGCTGATACCTAAGGAAGCTAATGACATTGACCTTGCATCACTATTGAGGTTGCTCTTATATCTGACCACTTTGTCAAACTCCTATTTTATTTTAATAATTCGTTCCTCAATTTTCAGGATAAATGACCATTTTTTCTACAAAGTTTTGTCTTTTATACTAACTGTACCTCTTCATTCTTTCCAGTGGTCTTATTCTACTGTCTAGGGTTCCAGTAGTGATAAAATGTACCTCTTTGACTTGTTCCTGACTTTACTACAAAAATGTTCCCACTGTTCCACCAGTAAGTGTGTTGTTTGTGAGAAGTTTCTAGGAGATACTCTTTATCAAGTTTCAAGACTTTAGTAAGGCTTTTGAATCTTGTTATCCTTACTGGCAAGCTATTATATAAATACATATGTATAGGCATATATTTGCGGGAACAATAGGTAAAAGGGACAGTTTTGTTTTTCTTCCTTTTTTTTTTTTTTTAAGATATCATTGTACTGGTGCCTTTTTATTGACTGCACCACACAGGTTGAGGGGTCTTAGTTCCCCAACAAGGGATCCCATCAGCGCGCCTTCAGCAGTGAAAGTGCCAAGCCCTAACCACTGGACTGCCAGGGAATTCCCAGATGCCCTTGATAAAAGGGTTGAAAACATTTTTCTTGCTTATACATATGACTTCAAGTTGAGTGTCAAATTGTAAGACACAAGTGAAATTTTAAAATAACTTGACAAATTAGAAAAAATGTCTATTAAAACAAGATGAAGTGCCACAGAAAATAGTAAAGAATAATAAATAAAGAGACAGATGTAAAATAGAAAAACCCTAAGACACGTTTATAACCAAAATATTTGACAGTTACATTGTGCTTGCCTGCTAAGTTGCTCCAGTTGTGTTTGAGTCTTTGCAACCCTATGGACCATAGCCCACCAGGCTCCTCTGTCCATGGGATTCTCCAGGCAAGAATACTGGAGTGGGTTGCCATGCCCTCCTCCAGAGGATCTTCCCAACCCAGGGATTGAACCTCCATCTCTTGCAACTCTTGCAGTGGCAGGTGGGTTCTTTACCACAAGTGCCACCTGGGAAGCCCAGTCACATTGTACCACAAGTTAAATAAAACTAGCATGATCATGAGATGTACCAGCAAGTATATAATATGTTAGGCCTGGAAAATACCATGGTTATGCTTGGAATTCACAAAACTCTGAAAATATCATAAGCCTTACTATAACCTGACTTACAATAACAGGATTTTAGTACCTCTCTCTCATATTCTCACATAAATTCCCAAGTGTCTGTCTCTCTTTTTCTCTCCCCGCCCCCACCTCCCACCATATAGACACAAACATACACAACTGCATAAGTTTATGTTTTTATAAGTGAGTTAAAGATACAGTACCTCTGGATGCTGGTTTCCAGAAAAAACCAAAATGAGTAAATTCACTATGAGCTATTTAAAGGACATTTTATCTCCCCTTTCTCCATTTTAAAATCTAGGAATATATTTTTTTTAGTCAAGGAATATTTCGTAAGTCTAAACAAGTGCTTTGTGTTTATTGATATATTCTCTGCTTAACTCCTGTCCTCTTTCTCCCAAACTAGATGGAGAAATGCCTGAATAGCATTGCATACAATAGAACAGTTCCTCTTAAGTAAGCTCTCCATTTTCAGCAATCCTTGGTTCCTAAGTCCTCTTACCTTAGCTAGATCTCTTCCATCACTCAAGCGTACCTTCCCTAGACAGCAGGACTTTATGTAAAGAAATTATATCCATTTCCATCTAAACTCACAAGTCTTATGTCCTACTCACTTAGGTAATTATAGATATACAAGAGTTACTTTAATAGAGTATCCCAGGGAGAACTTTACTATTTGTCCCTAGAAACAACATGATTTAAACAAACAAACCTGATTTCTGATGATAATATCAGGACCTTTGACAGAACTGTGGAACAGGAAATTGGAGGAAATCATATTTCAGAGCATCCCTCATCACATCATACAAGGAGCAATGTACTCTACCTAACATTTTAGATTTTTATACATATCTCATATTTGTACCTAAATTTTAATAATATATATCATTATGTGATTTTCTAATGACTTTACATGCAGTGATACATACTGATACTATACGGTTAAATAAATTGGTCTCTGACAGTGATTGGTAAGTACACTGGCATTTCCTTAGTGGAAAGTACAAATAGAGGAAAATGAAAATGTGCTTAATAATTCACTTGCTCTCAATTTTTAAAAAATGATTGTCTCCATATCATTATCCCTAAGATCTGGAGCTCTTTTCGTTCAGTATTGTACCAAATTCCTATTAAAAACTGGTTTTCCTTGCCCTTTATGAGGGCAGTTGTTAACAGTAAATATTCTATTAGCTATGTGTTGCACATAGTGTAATTAATCATTTCAAAAATCCATAAGGTACAAAGTGTCAGTATTCATATTTCATATATATGGAAACTGAGACACGGAAAGGTTGGTTAACTTTCCCCTCATAGTCATAACAACTAGTAGATTACAAAACTAAGGTTTGCAATCCTAACATCAGAACCTGTGCTTTTAAACAGTACACAATAATACCCTTCTGGTGAGCATACACAACACAAGGTGCCAAACAAAATAGTACCAAGACACGATCATTGCCCTCAAGAGGAAAGTGTAGTAAGGAAAACCGATATCTACACAACTAGTAAAAGGCAGACTATAAAACGCACTATTCAGAGAAGTGTTGAGATTGTTGGAGCTGAAGAGGTTAAGAAATTATGAGGTCATAGTGTTGGAAAGGTCATCAGTGTGGGTGGATGTTAAAGTTATAGAAGATGATAGCAAAGAACTCGAGGATAAGGAGTGGGAATATATAAGGGAGAGAGCTACCTGAGGAGGCAATTAGGAAGGGAACTATTTCTGTTAAGATTTCAGAAGTTGAGCAGATCAGGATGATGATAATGTCCAGAGTCTAGTCATGACAGTGGAATGACGACAGTGGAATGGAGACAAATGTCTCTGAGGTTGAATCACAAGGAGGCCAGACTGCTGGATGATGGAAGAACTTAGGGTGGAGAGAATGACTGTGATTCAAATGCCAAAGTCTTCAGGTTCATGGAGGAATGACTAGGAAGTTGGTCCATAACCAAATAGGGAAAGAAGGAGTTGGAGGTGGTAAAACCAAGTGCCATGAGTCTCTTGACTGCCATGAGTTTCCAAGAAATGGGTTTTACTCATGATGGTGGGGGGAAAGTGGTCTGGAAACAGCCATGTGGGAGTGAGGAGACCCCCTATATCTCTGAAATATGTGGGATACAGAAGGATGAGCTGTCTCTATTAAAAGTAACTGAAGAAAAAGTGGTGTCCTCTGGGGTAAGATGGGTCAGGGACCATAAGGAAATATCATAAGTTTCAGTATTACCCTCAGTGAAGAGGAAATGAGGGAATTTTACCAGTTAAGCATGTGTCATGGAACCAGAGACCTGGAAGACTCAACGGAAACTTTGGGGCAAAGAGCAGTGGAAGAAGAAAGTAATGAACAGAACAGAGAGGGGAGCACAGAATGAAGATGAAACAAATTAGCTTCCATTTGGGACAATAACTAAGGATGATATGAATGTGAGACCAGGAAGCATTAGTGTGAAGGTAAAGATGTCTCAGACAAATAGAGGACTTGGTTACCAGTGTAAAAGGCTGGCAGTGTATATAAAACTTAAGAGACTTATTCACAAGAGAGCAGGAACTCTTGAAAAAGTTGAGAAGGGCAGAGCTGAATACAGTAAAGATGAAAATATAAAAGAATTGAGATCAGTAGGGTCCTAGAGCTGTGGCTATAGATTACAAGAGTGAAAGAGGGGAATGTTAATGTTTGGGCAGGGAGGGAGAGTACACTGAGGGTAATAGATGCTGAATGACCCAAAAGTAACCGCCTTAAGTTTCCAAATGGAACTTCTTTAAAGTCTTAAACCAGGTGTAAGTTGGGACTTGCGTCCAGTGTTACATAGATATCTAGAGGATGTTTCATAAAAATATGAAATCTTTATAAAGAGTGAGCTCATGACAAAAATTATTTGGGTCCATTTAATAAATTAAATGTTCTGGGAAATGATTTGTTTGTTATGACTAATGCTTTTAGTAAAAACTGGTAGAAACCTAGTCAAGGCCTTAGGATGTCAAAACTGCAATGATTAAATGCCTGGTTGCCCTGCATTCTAGAATTGAATTAAATCCAACCTACATTTACTTGTATGTATTTTTAGCTTTTAAATGGAAATATAAATTGAGTTCTTTTCCTCAGAGCAGTCAATTCAGTGATGGAGGCTGAGTAGAAGGAGTGGAGAATCAGTCAAATAGGATGTTTGACATCATTTTAGCTCTAAAAAAATACTTTCATGGACCAAATAACCGTTTGTCAAATTAATTTTCCCACTGATTATTTTTATTAGCCTCGTATAGGATATAGCTGCATCTAAATGCTCAGTAACTAGTGTATGGTAAAGATCAGTTGCAATTGGAGGCCACAGTGGTTAATTCTTAGAAATGTATTACTATTTCAACCATACAGGCAAATGTTCTTAGAAAATTAGTCTTGTTTAAAAGCCAGGATATGCAGAAAGGCCGTATTTACCAGAGGGCTTTGCGGAGAATTCTTGGAACAGAACTCAGATGGAGAGAGGGGTTAGTTGCATTTTGGCTGAAGGAAGATGTATGGGTTCTCTGACCATTTCACAAAGAACACATCCTTTCTCCTCAGAAAACTGCAGCTCTTTGTCTGAACAAGAGAAGGAAGCTTAAAGAAGGCCTAAAGAGAAATGCTAGGGCCCTAACCTGATGCATATTATACACGACACCTCCCCCATCACTCCTGGGATACAAGAGGTGAGGTTAAACACTAGGGCACAAAACCCTTGGGTGCCACTTGTCCTTGTTTACACATTCATAACCTGGGCCTAGGGATAGCTCTGCAGTGACTAAGATGTAAGCTCCTAGGGAGAGCAAGTTCTGGCTGACAATTGGGTTTTCTAACATGGGAATAGAAAGAGGCATATAATGTGGGGTCTTTTTTTTCTTTTTTCTTTTTTTTTCATCTAAAAAGCAAGGATTTACTTATTCATTTAACAAATACATGCAAGGACCAACTATCGGTCCTATGTTCCCAAATTTTACATTTCAGAGCTTGCTCGCTCTCAGCCTTCAAAAATGTAACAAGGGCTCTGTGAGAAGCAGTGGCATGTCATAGTGATTTAGGGCATGGGCTTGGCAGGGAGGCAGAACTGGATTTGAATATAAGATCTACTGTTTGTTTTCTAGCTGTGTGATCTTGAACAGGTTATTTAACTTCTCTGACTTCCAGTCTTCTCATCTTGGTTATCTCATCTGTGAAGTGGGTATAGTGCAGTACTACCTTATAGCATGGTTGTAAGGATCAAATGAGATAACATATGTAAAGAAAGCACTTAACATGGTGCCTATTCTGTCATAGACACTAAAAAAATTGTAATAGTAGGATGATGATGATGAAGTAATTCCACTTCTTGATTTATTATTCCCTCTCTTTTCCTATCCAATTCTTTCTCACTTTAAACTCTTGGCCAAAATTTATGTCCTAATGAAGACTTTCCTGATTAACAACTTACCCTGATCTCTCCTTTGGTATGGTTGTGGTTTAGTTGCTAAGCTATGTCCGACTCTTGTGACCCCATGGACTGTAGCCCCACCAGGCTCCTCTGTCCTTCGGATTTTCAAGGTAAGAACACTGGAGTAGGTTGCCATTCCTTTCTCCACGGGATCTTCCCAACCCAGGGATTTAACCCATTTCTCCTACATTGGCAGGCAGACTCTTTATCACTGAGCCACTAGGGAAGCCCAACAGATACCATCAGTTCAGTTCAGTTCAGTCACCCAGTCGTGTCTGACTTTGTGACCCCATGAAATGCAGCACGCCAGGTTTCCTGTCCATCACAACTCCCAGAGTCCATCCAAACCCATGTCCATTGAGTCGGTGATGCCATCCAACCATCTTATCCTCTGTCGTCCCCTTCTCCTCCTGCCCTTAATCTTTCCAAGCATCAGGGTCTTTTCCAATGAGTCAGCTCTTCACATCAAGTGGCCAAAGTATTGGCGTTTCAGCTTCAACATCAGTCCTTCCAATGAACACCCAGGACTCATCTCCTTTAGGATGGACTGGTTGGATCTCCTTGCAGTCCAAGGGACTCTCAAAAGTCTTCTCCAACACCACAGTTCAAAATCATCAATTCTTCAGCACTCAGCTTTCTTTATAGTCCAACTCTCAGATCCATACATGACCACTGGAAAAACCATAGCCTTGACTAGACGGACTTTTGTTGACAAAGTAATGTCTCTGCTTTTTGATATGCTCTCTAGGTTGGTCATAACTTTCCTTCCAAGGAGTAAGTGTCTTTTAATTTCATGGCTGCAGTCATCATCCGCAGTGATTTTGGAGCCCAGAAAAATAAAGTCAGCCGCTGTTTCCATTGTTTACCCATCTATTTGCCATGAAGTGATGGGACCAGATGCCATGATCTTCGTTTTCTGAATGTTGAGCTTTAAGCCAACTTTTTCACTCTCTTCTTTCACTTTCATCAAGAGGCTCTTTAGTTCTTCTTTGCTTTCTGCCAATAAGGTGGTGTCATCTGCATATCTGAGGTTATTTATATTTCTCCCGGCAATCTTGGTTCCAGCTTGTGTTTCCTCCAGCCCAGCATTTCTCATGAAGTACTCTGATATAAGTTAAATAAGCAGGGTGACAATATATAGCCTTGACGTACTCCTTTTCCTATTTGGATACCATAGCAAGGATTAATTCACTGATAGTGACTTGAGTGCAAAATGGCAGATGGGATGGGCTGTGACCTAGAAGCAGTACTAGACAGTTGGAGATACAGGGACCTTGTTTCTTTCATGTCAATATACATAGCACTTAGCACAGTAACAGACTAACACTAAGCCCTCACTGATGATTGATGAATGAGGCTAAAAAGAGAAGCGTATACTCTCCCAAACAAATATTACCTACTTCACAACTCTATCTATAGTAATACCAGAAATGTTGGGGTTCCTCAACTTAGTAATAGCTTTGCTGGCTATTAACATGTTCTTTTTATCTCCATCGTCTCTCCCTGAAGCTATTTGGTGTCTCACCTTCAGCTGGCAGTCAGGACATGACTTTTGTTAGGCTGCTTCTATATAAAGCCCTGGCAATAGGAACTGCCTAGATTACCACCAGTGATTCACACACCTACACAGAGGGCTTACACCCACACAGGGTCATGGGGTGGAGGATCCAAATTCCAGTTCAGGTCTTGTTTCACTGCGCAATATCATGGAATTAAAATGACTCTTTCACTTCTTTATATAAACTATTGTAGATGTAGTGATCTGTACATACTATGTGAATTTGGGTAGCGTGTAAGAAAAACCTCATTAATTCTCACCACTGTTTAAGTTAAAAGTGTGGGGTTGGCACTTAGAAGAGTGGGGAGATATTAACTGCTTCAAAGAATAGAAAACTGTTTTTATGCAGTACAAAAAAGCAACTATTTTCCTGCAAACAATCTTTGCCTGTTCATTAAACGATCTCCAGTAGTGCTTCTCTTTGACATGATTTTAGTACCAATTCATTTGTGTTACTGTATTACTTGAAAATAATAAAGCTGCATTTCGTATGTTGTTAAAATTTTAATAGGAAGGCTTGTGTGACAGGAAATCACTGAACTCTGGAAGGGCATTTGAAAGAATATTTTTTTCAGGCATATAACAGTAATGTAATCAAAGCTAATGAAATATAGAAATCTGCTTCAAAGAACAGTGAAAATGATTTTAATTAATAGTCTAATTGCTTTTATGTAAATAAATGCTTCCTAAGGCACTAGAAAAACTGGTTTTCTTGTACAAGGTAACTATTCTCAGTGCAGAACTTATCTACATCATAAATTTCCTTTCATCACAGAATGAGCCCTAGCCCTTCTCCAAAATAATGAAATATTATTCTATAATTCCAATTATAGCACTTGCCGACTTCAAGCAAGTCTAATTTAGTAAAGTTTTTCTCTCTCTGCAAAATAATTTCACAATGAAAGTAGAGCTCTATTTTCTTTATTCTATATACTTGGACTGTATTTCTGGCAATGAAAAAAGTTAAATCTAAAAGAATATCCACATTGTTCATTTGTGAAAATTGTTTTAAGCCTTGGATATCCTATTAATACTTCTCTGAAAAAAAATCAATGTCCACAGCCCATTAATCCTCACTCTGTGAATACTGAAAATGTTAGTAAAGTGGTAAATAAAAGATGCATCTCTTTCAAGCACTAATACTTCACATACCTGGCCCCTTAGGCTGCCATTTAATGGACCTATGCTCTTAACTTATAATTACATTTTAAAAACATGCAGTAGGGGCCTGGGTTCAATCCCTGGTTAGAGAACTAAGATTCCACATGTCTTGAAGCATGGCCAAAAAATAAAACAAAAAAATTTTAAAAGGTTTCTAGGGATGAGCAAGAGCTGTGAAGGAGAGATATAAGGAGGACCAGCTGACAGTTTCTGTATCCGATTGGGCTGCAAGCTGCTTCTTTAAGTTCTTGGACCCCTTTACAGAAATAAAACTGGAAATTTTAGATAAGAAACTTCTGATTGTGGAGAATACTAATTTGTTTATAATCAATGCAGATAGCCATATGTAAAGAGAGGCAAACCAATGTGCTTTTATGTTAAAATAAAATTAATTTTAATTACTTCTAAAAAAAAAAACATGCAGTTGTGGTGTTCAGTGGGTCTTTTCTGACATTTATCTGGGACATTTTTATGCTATAACTTCTTATGGGAATATTTCCATTCCCTTACAATAAGATCTTGGAGACAGTATATACTGGGTTGGCCAAAAAGTTAGTTCAGGTTTTTCCATAAGATGGGATGGAAAAACCCAAACGAACTTTTTGGCCAATCCATATTTTTAAAATAGCTTCTCAAATTATGTACCTATTGCACATGAGAGAAAGAAAATATTACTCAGAGCAGGAGGGTAATTCAAGACTTCTTTGCATTCAGCAAACAAAAGGGCAAAAAGAAAAAAAAAAAAAAACAGACCACAAAACCCCTATTGTCTTAAATGTGCCTGCAGATAAATTTAATTACTGCATAGATTGTAGTATTCTGATTTCTGAAAGGCTACACAGTAAAGCACCATGTTCTACTGAAATATGAAAAAAACAGGTAATCTAAATTCCTTTAGTATGTTTGTTTTTCTGTCCTGTAGTTAGTTTCACCCTTGTCTTTGACATACCACTAATATATAACAAAAGGAAAGCAGCAAAGACTAATATACACCACAAGGCAGATTTCTATAATGCTCCAATCATTATCTTTGCAGTTATTATTTATTTTGTTAATAGTAGAAGCAATTGGATGCTTCAGAAAACTCAGAGTACAATGATTTCATTGAGGGCACTGACTTAAGTGAGTCTGGAAGAATTTTCAGTTTGATAAAAATGATAACCTTTTTGACTCCTTTTACTCCTAGGGCTCCGAGAGCTGATCTTGGTGCCTTAGCGAGAAATTCATTAAAAAAAAAAAAATAGCCAGTTATATTCCGGCCAGTTCTATTTTTTTGAGTGCCAGTTGGCACTGGGTAGGGGAGAAGCAATAGTCTCTGGATTTTGTCTATTTTCATGATTTGCTTCTTTTGAAGCTATAAGCAGGAACATGTGGTCAACTAAAATGTGGCAATTATAGTTTATACAAATGAACTGTGTATACCCCCATTTGACTGTAAGGAATTTGTGGGAAAGATCCTTGCTGGATATTTGTTACTATAACACAGAGGATATTAAAAAATATTTTGATCCAACAAAAATATGAAAATAATTTTTGCTTAAAGAAAAAACACTGAACCTAAATCTCCATTCTTCTCTAAAATCAAAACACCCTCTTAGTTTATAGGAAGGAACACCTACTGATTCATAGGATTTGGTCTCAGATAAAGTCCTGGGGATGGGGGGAGGGGATAGGTAGAAATGCATCTTTGCAAACCCTGCACAAATCTTGAATTAAAATTCACCTCTTCACAGATATTCTCTTGTAGCAGAATGATTTAGTTGTAATAAGGTAATAATTACACAAAATATAATAATGGTAGAATTGTTTCATTGGTTTACATATTTTTGAAGTGATTTCCTGACAACGAGATGCTCTTGCTTCATAAAACACAAGGGAATTCCCAAACACATGATGAAGTCTTCGTTTCTTTGGGTCGAGATAACGTTTAAAGCTTCTTTTGAAACCAGCTAAGTGAGCCAGACTTATTCATGCCAGAAAGACTCATGAATCTGTACTTAGGGTTTATTCATTGCATGTGATCATTCTGGGGAATTCCTTTTCTCAACCCGCTGTACAACCAGATGACACAGCATTTTTCAATTCCAATCTTATAAAAGAAAGGCCCAGCAGAGGGCATGTTGAGCATTTTTATGGCTAATCCAAACACCTTGGTACTTGCCTCAAGGATATTTAAGCAGTAACGTGCTATATTTGCATCTGAAGTAAAATTTCCAATGTCTTCTGATGTCATATGGCAACTCTTTCAATTAAGAGAACACCAAGATACTCAGTCAAGTTCAGCCAAATAGATTAAATAAAACAAAAATCAATCTAATTGATTACTTTAAAACCAGCTACCTTGAAGATGTGAATAAATTCCCAGAATGAATAAGACCAGTGAGTTCATAGATCCTCTTTAGTGGTTACATGCTCATGGGAGTAAGGCGATAGACAGAATATAAATATGCTAACTTATGCCATTAATTTAATTATCTGCATGCAGCTAGTCAACTGGAAGTGTTTAAATCTAAGGCTAATTTTCTTTGATCATTCAAGCTACTTCAGAGTCACCTCTTATGGGTCTGAAGGGAATGTCTGCATAAAACATAAGATGAAAATGTGCTGAAAAATGCATTTCAAAGCCAACTCCAAGTGTCTTTGATAATCTACTCTTTTGTATTATCTATATCACTGCTTCCCATATACTTTTATCTATAACTGAGATCTGACTCAACTCTTTCTTAGGGGACTAATAAACAGTGACCCTAAGAAATCTAAACCTTCAGTATAATAATTCTGGTGAGCACCTAGTTTAGGTGGAAAATGAAATTAAAAAATTTAAAAGTTGATTTCAATATTTGAAGGAGAAAGCCAGACAGGCAAGAACATTATTTGCATTTTAATAATATAATTCTAATAAGAGAAAGATCATCAGACCTTTGGTAAATGACCACTACTTTAAGCATGAGTGCCCTCTGTTTCTAAATACTTGACAAACTGCAATGAATGAGAAAATTGCAAGACACCAGTTCTCTTACATTTTTCTCCATCTTTTTTTCTGCCCACACATCTAAAATGTTACTCAACTCAGCTATTTATCTTCCCATGACAGGAGTTAAAAATCTTGCTTCCCCTCTCTGTTTTAATAACCGTTTGCCACAGTTAGTATCATATATGTTTACATGACACCAAAATAAATAAAAAATACTAGTTGAGCAAGGCAACTGAATGTTCTACTTTTAGCCAGTTGTTTTGCTATTATGTAGGTAAGCCTGACTCTTGAATATCTCCTGAAATTATTCATCTGTATTTCTGTTGTCTTCCAAAATAATGCACTTGAAACAATTCTTCCTATTTGCAAGTGCCAGCCCTGTTTTCTTCTGCCATTATATATAATAATTCAAATGGTAAACATTCAGTGTCTGCTACTGCTGCTAAGTCACTTCAGTCGTGTCCGACTCTGTGTGACCCCATAGACGGCAGCCCACCAGGCTCCCCCATCCCTGGGATTCTCCAGGCAAGAATACTGGAGTGGGTTGCCATTTCCTTCTCCAATGCATGAAAGAGAAAAGTGAAAGTGAAGTCGCTCAGTCTGTCTGACTGTTAGCGACCCATGGACTGCAGCCCACCANCTAGATGTGTATAAGAGAGTGACCCCATAGACGGCAGCCCACCAGGCTCCCCCATCCCTGGGATTCTCCAGGCAAGAATACTGGAGTGGGTTGCCATTTCCTTCTCCAATGCATGAAAGAGAAAAGTGAAAGTGAAGTCGCTCAGTCTGTCTGACTGTTAGCGACCCATGGACTGCAGCCCACCAGGCTATTCCGTCCATTGGATTTTCCAGGCAAGAGTACTGGAGTGGGGTGCCATTGCCTTCCCCGATTCAGTGTCTAGAGCCTACCTAATCACAAAAATAAGACATTTGTGGATAAAATAGAATCGATCTAAAGGAGGAATTCTTAGGCTGCAGTCCTTGGAGATGCACAGATAGGTCATACAAAGTCTCTATCCAGCTGAAGTATTCTTTTTTTTTTTTTTTTTTTTGGCCATGTGGCATGTGGGATCTTGGTTTCCTGATCAGGAATCAAACCTGCACCTTGTGCACTGAAAGGGTGGAATCTTAACCACTGAACCACCAGGGAAGTACCAAGGTAAAGTATTCTTGAAGTTACCAGTACATGGAGTCGATTTTTTTAAAAATCATTCTAAAAGTCAAGAGCAATGCAGTCCAATAGAACATTCTGCAATGATACAAACTTCTATCTTCATGCCGTGCAATATACATAGCCACAGCCTTTTGTGGCAGTTGAGCACTTGAAATGTGGCTAATGTGCTTGAAGAACTGAATTTTTACTTTTATTAAATTTAAATAGGCACAGGAAGTTGTTGACTACTGTATTGAACGGTTCAGCACTAGATGAACATTAACACGGGGTCACTGGGATAAGCTTCATGAGGTCCATGGAGTCCTTGAAACTGTGCACATATTTGTGTGTGTTCATTTACTCTGTACATAAGTTTCATCAATGGACATGAGTTTGAGCAAACTCCAGGAGATAGTGAAGGGCATGGAAGCCCGGCATGCTATATAGTCCGTGGGGTCACAAAGACTCAGACACGACTGAGCAACTGACAACAACGAAGTTTCATCAAAGTTTCAGAAGGAACTCTGGCCCCCCAAAGGTTAAGAATCACAGCAGAAGCAGAAGCAGCGCCCCCTAACAACACAGATAGAACCAGAAACTTGGTGAATTTTATTGTTTTTTCAAAAATGTAATGTCTTAAGAAAACATCTGAATCCCTCGGCAAAAAAAAAAAAAGCGGGAGATAATTTCTTAGAGTTAAATTCGAGTAATGTATTCTACATTTCTACAACCAACACACATTTCTCTTTTCAAAAAACTTATTTTGAGATAATTGTAGATTTATGCACAGTTGTATGAAATAGAGATCCCATATACCATTCACCTAGTTTCCCTGAATGTGATCACCTTATGTAACTATAGAACAATATTACAACCAGGAAATTGACATTAATGCAATCCACTGAGCTTATTTAGATTTTACTAGTTTTACATGCACTCATTGCATGTTCTGGGACTTCCCTGGTGGCTCAGACGGTAAAGCATCTGCCTACAATGTGGGAGACCTGGGTTCAATCCATGTGTCGGGTAGATCCCCTGGAGGAGGAAATGGCAACCCACTCCAGTATTCTTGGCTGGAAAATCCCACGGACGGAGGAATCTGGTAGGCTACAGTTCATGGGATGGCAAAGAGTCGGACATGACTGAGCAACTGCACTTTACTTTCTATTACATGTTCTATGCAGTTTTATCAAATGTGTAGGTTCATGTGATCACTACCACAGTCAAGGTTCAGAACAATTCCATCACTACATCGTTCCCTCATGTGGCCCTTTTATAGTGACACACACCTCCACCCCATACTCTTTCCTTGACTCTGCTGCTGCTGTTGCTGCTGCTGCGTCACTTCAGTCATGTCCGACTCTGTGCACCCCCATAGACAGCAGCCCACCAGGCTCCCCCGTCCCTGGGATTCTCCAGGCAAGAACACTGGAGTGGGTTGCCATTTCCTTCTCCAATGCATGAAACTGGAAAGTGAAAGTGAAGTCGCTCAGTCGTGTCCGACTCTTCGCGATCCCATGGACTGCAGCCCACCAGGCTCCTCCATCCACGGGATTTTCCAGGCAAGAGTACTGGAGTTCCTTGACTCTAGGCAACCATTAATCTGTTCTTCATTACTACAGTTCTTCATCTCAAAAATGTATATAAGTGGGGTCATACTGTATGTAATTTTTGCAGATTGGCTTTTTTCACTCAGTGTAATTCTCTGGAGATCCATTCAGATTGTTGCATATATTCATAGTTCATTCTTTTCTATTGCTGAGTAGTATTCCATGGTATGGATGTATCACAACTGGTTAACTATTCACCTATCAAAGAACATTTGGTTTCTTTCCAGTGTGGGGCAACTATGAATGAAGCTGCTATAAATGTTCATATACATATATTTTAGTGAACATAATTTTTCATTTATTTAAGATAGAGGCCCAAGGCTAGTATTGCTGAGTTATATGGTAGTTATATGTTTAATTTTATAAGAAACTCCAAGACTCTTCCAAATTTGCTATACCATTTTACATTCTTACCGACTGTGTATGTGTGATGCGGTTTCTCCACGATCTCACCATCATTTGGTGTGGTCATTTTTTAAAGCCATTCTGATAGGTATGCAGTGATATCACATTGTGGTTTTCACAAACATTCCCCAAATGGCTAATAACGTTGAACATCTTTTCATGTGCTTATTTACCATCTGTATATCCTCTTTGGTGAAATGTGTGTTCTTGTCCTGGCAGGGGGGAAAAACCATCCCAAATAAGAATGGGTTCTTTTTACATAGGAACTTGAATAATACCAGTGGATAATATAGTTTTATAAAAGAAAGAAATGCTGCTCAATCAGGAATTTTTACTGGCTATCTGCTAAGATAGAAGCCTTAACATTAATTGATACTTACAGTGGCTCAATGGTAAAGAATCCTCTTACCAATGTAGGAGACATGGGTTCAATCCCTGGATCGGGAAGATTCTCTGGAGAAGGAAATGGCAACCTGCTCCAGTATTCTTGCCAGGAAAATCCCATGGACAGAGGAGCCTTGTGGGCTATGTCCACGGGGTTGCAAAGAGTCAAACATGACTGAAGTGGCTAAACCACCACCACCACCACCACCATCCTGGTGAAGATGTTTCTGTGGAGAAGTAGAAAAATAGAATCCAGGAACAATACTTGGCTTTTTGATACCTTGACCTAGAGAGAATTGAGAGAATACAAATGAATGGAGAGATAAGAGAGCTTTTGGTTAAGTATTAGATTAGGTCATTTTATGAACATGTTTTCTAGCAAGTACCAGTACCACAAATATTTCATATCTTTGGTATGCCTTTGATATATTTAGATGTCATTTGTGGCCTTGTTTCTTGGGTCACAGTTGTATATACTCACCCAGATAGAGAGCCATCTACTTCAGCTCAGGCAGGGCAGCAGAATTACCTGCAGGCAGAACTATTACTCTCCTCTAAGAAGAGCTTGAATCAAATTCCTGCAATGATGATTTGGGCATGCGTGCTAAGTCACTTCATTCCTGTCCGACTCTTTTTGACCCCATGGACTGTAGCCAGCCAGGCTCCCCTGTCCATGGGATTTCCCAGGCAAGAATACTGGAGAGGGATGCCATGCCATCCTCCAGGGGATCTTCCCAAATCAGGGATCAAACCCAGTACTCTTACATCTCCTGCATTGGCAGGCGTGTTCTTTACCACCACCGCCAAATAAATCAAGACCAAATTCCTAAATACATTATTCAAGATCAATAAAGTCCTAACCTACCTTTTCTGTACTGTCTCCCAATACTCCTCCTCTTATGCTTAAACAAACTGAAATAATGTTCCCTCAATCGCCCTGCTCTTTCCTGACTCTGAGCTTCTGTTTCTGCTATATCCTTTACTAAAATATCTTCTCTCACCTATCAAAATCCCACCGACCCACCCCTCAAGGCCCTGCTCAGACAGATGCTACTTTCTCCATGAAATCTCCCCCAAATCATTAAGCTGAAAGCAAACATTCCCCTGTCTGCATTCACACAGGACTTTGTACCCCCTCCCAGCATCCATCTAATCACTCGTTTAAGTGTCTTGCCATTGCAATAACATAGATGAGTCTCAAACGCATTTTACTAAGAAATCAGATGCAAAAAAACAACATACTTAGTGATTCCATTTACATGACATTCTAGAAAAGGAAAAAAAAAAACATAGCGACAGAAAACAGATGAAGGGGTGCCAGGTGTAAAGGATGGGTGCAGGGGGAGACTTGACTATAAAGGCATAGTATGTGGAATTTGAGGGAGTGATGAAACTTCTATATTTTGATTGTGGTAGTGGCTACATGACTATATATTTGCTAAAATTTATGGAATTGTACACTTAAAAAAAGAGAAGTTTATTGTGTGTAAATTATGCCTTAACAAACACAGTAGGAAAAAATTAATACCAGCTAGTCAGCAAACTGAAGAGGTTGGCCTACAGTTCTTGTCATCCACTTGCATGTGTGTGCTTAGTCATGTCCAACTCTTTGGGACCCCATGGGCTATATGTAGCCTGTTAGGCTCCTCTGTCCATGGAATTTTCCAGGCAAGAATACTGGATTGGGCTGCCATTTCCTCCTTCAGGGAATCTTCCTGACCCACGGATCAAACCCATGTGTCCTGCATTGGCAGGCAGGTTCTTTACCACTGAGCCACCTGGGAAATCCTGCCATCCATTTACTGTTTTTCAAATGTATTCTAATGTGCCAGGCTAAAAGCTGGGGCTACAAAGAAGAAAAATACATGACCCCTTCTCTTGAGGAACTCAGTCTCTGATGGAGAAGATATGTAAATAAATAAATGCACCATAGCATGGAAGATACTATATATGATACAGTGGAGGTATAAAGGAGACAGTGGTCAGATGGACCTAGATTGTTGAGGTCCTAGCCCTCGAAGCTTTGAAATTTCTACTCTATTCAATACACAATGAGAAGTAACATAATCATAGCTATGTTTTGGAAAGTATAGTATGGCAGTAATATGAAGGATGACTTGGAGTGGGGCAGAGACTAAAAGCAGGGAGATCAATTAGAAGGCTATTTACAATTGTCTAGAAAATTAATATCACTTTTATTCCTTATTAGTAGGCTATCGAGATTAGACTAGGCGTTCAACTAAAGCTTTTATTACCTATAATCTAGATGCACGTAGGCAAAAACAAAAAGAGGGCTCACAAAATTTTCCTTGGTATAACTGACTCCCAGTAGACTAAGATACTTAAAGGAGGGATCTGGTTGCAACTATCATAAGACTTTGTAGACATTAGAAGCTCTAAAAAATATTTATTATTCTAATGAATAAGTTCAAGAATGTGTGAATTTTCTTTTAAGTCACTGGAGTTCCAAAAGAGAAAATCATAAATCCTGCATGCTCAGTGATGCTTATCGCTTAACATTTTGTATATCATTCGACAGCCCAGAGGGTCAAGGTTAGCGACACATTTCATTTTCCTAATTTGAATACTGACTTCAGTGATCAGGTGGGATTCGTCTAGCACATTTTTCCCCTGGAAAGTCCATTCTTTGCTTGTTCACTGCTATGTAACACGACTTGCAGTGACAGGGCTAAGATTCTGTTTAAAAAAATAGGATAACAGCAGGCATTATAAATCTACACTAGAACTACCCTTGGGCTTCCCAGGTGGAAAGTTAAGTGAAAGTGAAAGTTGCTCAGTCGTGTCCAACTCTTCGTGACCCCATGGACTACAGTCCATGGAATTCTCCAGGCCAGAATCCTAGGTGGTGCTAGTGATAAAGAACCTGCCTGCCAATGCAGGAGATGCAGAAGACACCAGTTTGATCCCTGAGTCTGGAAGATTCCTTGAAGAAGGAAATGGCTAACGCACTCCTGTACTCTTGCATGGAGAATCCCATGGAAGGAGAAGCCTGGCAGGCTACAGTCCATGGGGTTGCAAAGAGTCAGACACAACTGAAGCGACTTACCATGCACACACTACCCTTAAGCAATGGACTATTTCATCTATCTTGGAACTCGAAAATCTCTGCTGAAAATACCGAATGTGCGGCAGAGTTGAAGGCACTGATCTGAGATAGCCTGGTTCCTGGAATGTACGTGCTGAAAAGTGTTCATCCTGCCCTGAATCCAAACAAACAGAAGGTCCTAAAACCAGTAGGATGTTGGGCCCTAAACACCTTGTAGAGCCCAAACATGCTCTCATCGGGTCTGTAAACAAACATCTCAACCATCTCCACCTCAGCAAAACTAAGATGTTTAATGAACTGGTGGGATTATTAAAATAAACTTGATGAACCTCTTCAAACAAATAGGAGTTCAGGCTTTCAATGTCTACTTGCTCCCTCTCTTTTTCCCCCACCACACAAAAACCAAACATTGCTAAGCCACTTCCGGGGAAGGCAATGGCACCCCACCCCAGTACTCTTGCCTGGAAAATCCAATGGACGGAGTAGCCTCTGTCTCTTATACACATCTAGATGTGTATAAGAGACAGNTGGCACCCCACCCCAGTACTCTTGCCTGGAAAATCCAATGGACGGAGTAGCCTGGTGGGCTGCAGTCCATGGGGTCGCTAACAGTCGGACAAACTGAGCGACTTCACCTTCACTTTTCTCTTTCATGCATTGGAGAAGGAAATGGCAACCCACTCCAGTATTCTTGCCTGGAGAATCCCAGGGATGGGGGAGCCTGGTGGGCTGCTGTCTATGGGGTCACACAGAGTCGGACACGACTGAAGTGACTTAGCAGCAGCAGCAGCTAAGCCACTTCATTGCCTCTGCTAAAAGTCTTTCTGTGGCATCAGAGCTGACAACATTCAGAATATTAAGCAGTCATTGGTCTCTGCATCCAAACTACTTTGCTCTAAAGAACATGAAGGATGCTGAGCCGATCTGCCCCCAGAGTTACACAGACACAGTTTAGAAAAGAGTGTATCCACCCTCTGCTAACTAGAAGATTGGCAGCTAAGGGAGAATTTATTTTATGGATTCCTGGATATGCTGTGGTTCAGTGGATCTGGGCATTTTTTCCTTGTGATGGTTCTGTTAGTACTTTTCGTCATTAAAGTTCCTATACTTTATATGGCATGATTTGTGAAACCAAACCAAAGTAAGTTTTGTAGTCATAAAATTCCCTTTTGTTGAAGATGTGCTTGTCTCTTGCCTGTTTCCTGCGACCAACACAACCATGACACTTATCTAATTCTGGTGTGACTGAACTTAATTACTGTGTGAATCATGAGTGGGAGACCAGCTAATTTCAGTTGTCTCAACTGTGTGTTAGTACCTGATCATTATTGCCAGATGCTTGTTTACTCCCAGTTTTTGATCGATTTTGAGCTCCGGCCAGCAGCAGCTAATCCTAAGGCATATTGTTGGCAGCTGTGAATTTTTGACTTTGCCCCTTGGAATACAAAGGCCACGTTTGCCCACACTTTAGTTTCTAAAGAGTAAACCTTGGCCTCACAGGTGATTGTGCTTATGCACTACACTATAACTATGTTTATTCTTCAATTGCTTTTCAGAAGCTTCAGTTTTACTAGGAATTACCAAATCAGGCTCCTATTGAAAAGGAATCCCATTCTGTCTGTAGGTTAAAAAAAATACTGCCCATGTACATTTGAAGAACTTAACCCCTCCCTAATTTAGTAAACTGATCTTCTCCATGCCTGCCAGGCCCACTCCCTTCTCCAGCAATTCTATCATTTGTCCTAGGCAGTGGCAAAATCTTAGATAATTTATTTTAGCTACACTAGCTGATCTGGTAGGCTTTACTCTGAAGGAACACTAAGTGGTTCAGAATATATCTACACTATTTTTTCATTATTATTATCCCTACTTTGTAGCTGAGAAAGAAGAAACAGAAACTTCCTCGGTGTCACATAACCAGTCCACAACAAAGTTAAAAATAACAACAGGATCTAGTCTACTGAGTAGCACAAACAGATTGGAAATAAACCTCAGATATGTGGCCATATCTGTAGGGCTGCTACTGCTGCTAAGTCACTTCAGTCATGTCCGACTCTGTGTGACCCCACAGACGGCAGACCACCAGGCTCCCCCATCCCTGGGATTCTCCAGGCAAGAACCCTGGAGTGGGTTGCCATTTCCTTCTCCAATGCATGAAAGTGAAAAGTGAAAGGGAAGTCGCTCAGTTGTGTCTGACTCTTCATGACCCCATGGATTGCAGCCCACCAGGCTCCTCCATCCATGGGATTTGCTAGGCAAGAGTACTGGAGTGGGGTGCCATCGCCTTCTCCAATCTGTAGGGCACGATTCATTAAAAACATTTTCCCCAAGCAGTTGTTTTTCTTTCTTTTAATATACAGAAATCTCTTGTGTTCACAGATTTAATTCTTTGAAAGTCATCTTACTAGAAACCTAAAAAGAGAGATTTAGAGAGAGAAAAAAAGATTGCATGAGAACAGAATAATTTCCCAAGTGTTTGGTTGAACAAAATTTTCTTTCCATTTTTTCTGTAAGATTTTATGGAAAAACCCAACAAATTTTTTGGTCAACACGATAACGTTGTCCTGATACTGCAGGTGAGGGTAAAAATCACTCATATCCATCATTCCCTCAAAGCACCTCCCTTGCCCAACTTTCCCCTTGGAACCATTGCTGACCCCATGCCTTGGGCTCTTCCCTACTCATATCCCTTTTTAGCAATCTGGGATCCCCACAATCATCCCCCCAAACTCAAGATAGCTAACTTGATTCCCCTTCCCCATAGCAATCAACTTGTCACAATTTACTTCCAATTTTCTTCACTGTCCTTATCAGTATGATTCCTTTTTGTACTAGTTTGCATCAGTGAACAGAAAACACCCTTTCCACACATAACACGTGTTCACGCACTCCTCTCCACACAAGCACAGGGGCCAGTGTGTACAACTTGATGTAGACATTTATAAAGGATGATGAAGCACTTGACTAAATGGACTTTCATTATCTCGGTTATCTAGGATTTTTAGGGCTGCTCAGCAAGAAATCAGTGCACTCTGGTGAAGGGGTTCTTAGTAGGTTGAATGTATTACTGGATCTGACTGAAAAACAACAAATCTTTCCCCCTTGTAGTAATACCGTCACTATGTATGTGGAGAAGAAGTACAGCAAAGTGAAAATGGCATAGAATTTGGAGTCAAATATAACTCTCGTGTGAATTCCAACTCTGCCACTTATTAGCTGTGTGACCTTCAGCAAGAAACTTCACTTTTCTGAGACTCATTTTTTTCAACTGAAAATAACAGGATTTTATTACTTGTTGTAAGTATCAAACGATATAATTAATACATGTAAAGTGTCTGGCAGACAGTAAGTTCTCAATAAATATGTTTCCTTCCTACTCCTACTTTGGTAGGTTCAGTTCAGTTCAGTTCAGTTCAGTCGCTCAGTTGTGTCCGACTCTTTGCGACCCCATGAATCGCAGCACGCCAGGCCTCCCTGTCCATCACCATCTCCCGGAGTTCACTCAGACTCACGTCCATCGAGTCCGTGATGCCATCCAGCCATCTCATCCTCGGTCGTCCCCTTCTCCTCCTGCCCCCAATCCCTCCCAGCATCAGAGTCTTTTCCAATGAGTCAACTCTTCGCATGAGGTGGCCAAAGTACTGGAGTTTCAGCTTTAGCATCATTCCTTCCAAAGAAATCCCAGGGTTGATCTCCTTCAGAATGGACTGGTTGGATCTCCTTGCAGTCCAAGGGACTCTCAAGAGTCTTCTCCAACACCACAGTTCAAAAGCATCAATTCTTCGGCGCTCAGCCTTCTTCACAGTCCAACTCTCACATCCATACATGACCACAGGAAAAACCATAGCCTTGACTAGACGGACCTTAGTCGGCAAAGTAATGTCTCTGCTTTTGAATATACTATCTAGGTTGGTCATAACTTTTCTTCCAAGGAGTAAGCGTCTTTTAATTTCATGGCTGCAGTCACCATCTGCAGTGATTTTGGAGCCCAAAAAAATAAAGTCTGACACTGTTTCCACTGTTTCCCCATCTATTTCCCATGAAGTGATGGGACCGGATGCCATGATCTTCGTTTTCTGAATGTTGAGCTTTAAGCCAACTTTTTCACTCTCCTCTTTCACTTTCATCAAGAGGCTTTTTAGCTCCTCTTCACTTTCTGCCATAAGGGTGGTGTCATCTGCATATCTGAGGTTATTGATATTTCTCCTGGCAATCTTGATTCCAGCTTGTGTTTCTTCCAGTCCAGGGTTTCTCATGATGTACTCTGCATATAAGTTAAATAAGCAGGGAGACAATATACAGCCTTGACATAGTCCTTTTCCTATTGGAACCAGTCTGTTGTTCCATGTGCAGTTCTAACTGTTGCTTCCTAACCTGCATACAGATTTCTCAAGAGGCAGGTTAGGTGGTCTGGTATTCCCATCTCTTTCAGAATTTTCCACAGTTTCTTGTGATCCACACAGTCAAAGGCTTTGGCATAGTCAATAAACTTTGGTAGGTAGTTTATGGAATGAAAAGTTGTACAAGAAGAGTATAGTTTTGTTCTAAGACATGGAGTCAAATTCCAATTCGATCATTAGGCTATTCCCTAATGGGTGACCTCAGCAAGTTACTTAACCTGAGCATACATTTCTCCTCTGGTAAGATGTAGCACATCTTACATGGGTATAATGTATCTGGCTCCTGGCAGGTTCTCAGTGGTAGCTATTACTGTTACAGGCATGAGAAGACTGTTCTTAGATTCAGATATACCACACCTACCTGTTGTAAAGCCCCTCTCTGAAATTCTGTCTTTTCTTTGAGTGCATGAAATCTTTGTTTCAAAAAATATCCGTTGTTTTCTATAAAAAATATCCGTTGTTTTCTATACAAAAAAGTCCGTTGTTTTCTAATGGTTGTATACCCACTTGAGCTGACTGAAGTTTACCTGCACTTGCAGGTCATGGGACATAACTTGAAAGCATGCCACGGCACCACATTTGGGGTTTAGGGTTCTGTTTCGTTTGGCTGTTTGCTCTCTTCGCACTGCCATCTTCTTCTTGCTATCCAAAGGGCAAATGCATGAAGTGGAAATTTGTTGCCATACATTCTCTGTACCTGTATTATTGAGCTGTTTGGCTACAGCATGGATTTGATGCCAGGTCACCAGTTGTCCAAGATAGTACTCTGCCACTTATTTAATGGTAAGAAGCCAGATGTGGTGTCTCACTTCCTGGAGATATGTTAAAGGCTGAACGCTCTTGTCCATCTCTGCACCACCACAGAAGCTCCGTGTGACCGGAAACTTAATCAGCTGCTGTGGTACCCTGCTGTTGCTTCTGCAGTATGCTGCGCTGTTTACCAGTTCATCATTAGATAGGCGCTGCTCAGGGTGGCTTTCAGTTCAGTGTTGCTGATATACATATTTGGCAAGGCTAGCCTTTGTGGTAGGATTTGAGGAGCTGAAAAAGACTCCTGGCCCAAATATATCTCTGTCACTGGTCACAGTGACTGAAATGCATGCAAGAAACTTTTCACATGAACTTTCCTTCTTGGGTGTAAGGCAGTGTTAGAATGCAAATACCACTCTCGAGAGGAAAGATACTGGGTCATTATTGGCTATTAATACTTAAAGTCAGAAGTACATTGAAATTCTGACTCTATTACTAGCTATATGAGTTTATGGAGTCGCTAACCCTCTCTGCGAAGAGTTGACTCATTGGAAAAGACTCTGATGCTGGGAGGGATTGGGGGCAGGAGGAAAAGGGGACGACAGAAGATGAGATGGCTGGATGGCATCACCGACTTGATGGACGTGAATCTGAGTGAACTCTGGGAGTTGGTGACGGACAGGGAGGCCTGGCGTGCTGCGATTCATGGGGTCGCAAAGAGTCAGACACGACTGAGCGACTGAAATGAACTGAACTGAATCCTCTCTGAAACAGTTTTTTTTTTTTTTTTCTGAAAATAAGGATAATTGCAGACTTCCCTGGTGGTCCAGTGGTTAAAACTCTGCTTTCCAAGGCAGGGGGTTGGGTTCCATCCCTGGTGAGGAAACTAAGATCCCACATGCCAAAGGTGCAGCAAAAAAAATTTTTTTTTATGAAAATAAGGATAATAACGGAGGGTTGTGAGAATTTAATGAGACAATGCATGTAAAGAGCATAGTAAATGCTCAACGAACAATAGCTCTTATTAGCCCTGGAGACAGTAGGACCTGGAAGAAATACATCTAGAAGTGGTAAACTCAGTTTGAGAGCCAGGAAAAGTTGAAGTCTGGTACAGGGAAACTGGTCATAGCAAAGACCCTGGTGGAGTGCTAATAATACAGCTAGGGAAGAACATGGAAACTCTGGAGAGCTGGGGTAGAAAGAACTGGATGGGAGGAAGAGGAAAGACTGAAGCAAAATTACAGTACGTCTCTGGGAACTTTCCAACAAGAAAAGCGTAGTACTATTCAGGATGCAGTGCTCTGGGAGGTAGTAAGCTCTGACACTGGGAGTGTTCAAGCAGAAGCTGGGTGCTGGCTACCTGTCAGGAATACTCTAGTCTACCCCAGAGTAGACTACAAATCACCTGGGAATTTTGTTTAAATGCAGATTCTGATTCAGCAGGTCTGGGTGGAACCTGAGAGTCTTCACTTCAGGAGCTCACTGACGATACTGATACTCCCGATCAACAGATCTCACTCTTAGTAGCAAAGGCTCTGTTGCAGCTTGAAGAGAAATCATAGTGAGACAGAGGGATTTGGTTAGGGAAAGCCAGAGAGTTAGCCAGTCAAGGCTCCATAAAATGGGAGCACTCTAATGCAGTCAGGATCTACAGTCTGGTCCTTAAGCTTCAAAAGCTTTGCAATATGATTGGTAGTATAATCAGAGCCTGGGCTCCTGGGGACTGACTCATGCTTAACCAAATTCACAAGAGACTCATATACAAGTCAGAATGCCAACTGATTAATTTCTAAGGAGAAGTATAATTTCCAAGAGGAAGAGATACTAGTGTTTTCTGATCAGTGCATTATTGCCCTGTAGGCATATTTACATGAGGAGCTAAATGATAATAAGAAGGTTGCTTGGTGAGGGTGGAATCATAGCAAGGGGAGTTCATTGGATGATTTTAACAGTTCATGTCATCAGTCTATGATAGTCTGATACCTCCATCTCCACCACTGGGCTAGAATGGTCTAGGGTGAGGGTGTTAGCCTCAATATCAAGTCTGTTTTACCCTCATACAATTCGGATGATGTATGTAAGCCTAGGTCTGGTAATATCATTCATTTGATCCACTTCAATATAAATTTACAATCTAAACTCATCATTACAAAAAGTTTAAAATATAGAGAAAAGTTGAAAAAATATTATAGCAAGCACATATATACCCACCATCTAGATTCAACAATTATTATCATTTTGTCATATTTACTTTATGTCTTTGTGTGCACACATGTGCATTGAGCCTACACTGTTTAACATAGATTGCTGAACTCTTCATGCTCCAGCGAAACCCACTTGACCCTGCTTCACTCCTCCTGGCTCCCCCTTTGCTCCCCAGACATACCTAACTATTGAATGAGAGTTTCCGAATGTTCCCTGCTATTTATTATCTATTGCCTATGTCTGAATATCCTTATTTTCTTTTTCCTTGATTAATTCTATTTGTTCATAAAGACAGCCATGCCCATATTGCATCCTATACTCTTCTCAGTGATAACATGTATTACACTATGCTGTTATTTGCTTGCCTCTCTTCGTGGCTGAAATGGTAAAGAATCTACCCGCAATGTGGGGGATCCAGGTTCAATCCCTGGGTAGGAAAGATCCCCTGGAGAAGGAAATGGCAACCCACTCCAGTATTCTTGCCTGGAGAATCCCATGGACAGAGGATCCTGTTAGGTTATAGTCCATGGGGTCACAAAGAGTTGGATGCCACTGACTAACACTTTGATTTTCTTACTAAACTATTAACTCCTTGAGGGCAGAGACTGTTTCATTTGTCCCTGTATACCTGTACCTCTCAAGGGTCTTGTGCTTAGTAGGTGTCCAGTAATCAGAAAATTCAACTGCCAGCTGGACAGTTCTACCTAGTTACATCATGGATACCTTGAATTCAACATGTCTAAACTGAAATAATTTCTCTTCCTATCAACTCTACGTATTTAAAACCCTCCTCCTAATTAAATGACATTCAGTCTTCCAAGTCAAAAACCTCAGAGCAGTTCCTAACTCTTCCCTCTCATTCATCCTCCAAACAAGTCTTATTGATTCTGTCTCCAAAATACACTATAATCTGTCCATTTCTCTGTATGTCCATTACCTATTTAGTCTGGGCCACCTTCGTTTCTCACCTGGAGAGCACTGGCTTCCCTGCAGACAGAGAATTCCCTGCAGGAGACGCGTCTCCTCCAAATTTTTATTCACAGAGAAGCCACAATGATCACTAAAATTCAGATCTGATTTTATTACTCCCTGCTTAAGCCCTGATTATATTACTCCTTGCTTTTGGATCAAGTTCAAGCTCCTTAACTTTACCCAAAGGACTCTCAAGAACTGACCCCTTTGAACCTCTATAACTTTATCTCTTGTACTCCGGGTTCCAAACACTTGGTGTTTATAGTGTTTATGGAATCTGTAGTACTTGTTTCTCAACATTTTCAGTTTCATGCGTCAATGCCTTTTCTTGTATTGTTCTCTGTCTAGAAAGGCTGACACTTTCAAAATCAGCACAATTGTAACCTCCTCTGGGAAGCTTTTTCTTAACTTCCCAGTCTGAGTTAGTTCCTCTTCTCTAACACCCACTACTGCCCTACACCTACCTCTAGCATATCTCTTACACTATATACACCCAGCACTGTATACATAGTACAATGATCAGTTTGCTAGTTTGTCTCATCAAAAATAATTTATGAGCTTTCTGAGAGCAGAGTTAATGTCTTATTTTTTTTTATCCCAATGCTTAGCCCATGACATATAGGAGATTGCAATAAATATTTAAGAAAAGACAATGAATATTAATAAATGTCTCTCCAAACTTCATTACTGTAAACACCTCATAAAAGATCTCTTTTCTTTTGAACACATTGTTTCCTCAAAGTACCACAGAGTTGCTTGTCATGCAAGTAATATTGATTGAATGCTGAGTGCCCTTTACCAGCAATTTCAGACAATTTCTGGAATCATACCATTTCTTTAGATGGCAGATGCTATCCTTTTATTTTACTCTAGATAATTTTTATCTAAGAGAGTAACATAATCAGTAGTTGGGGGTGCCATGCTATTGGTCCCATATACTTCCCTTGACCTCTGAAGTCTCTTTCAACACCTACAGTTCATGGTTCACAAAATTGTCCGTTTATTTGGATTCTAGGTGCTGTTATGGTATTAGTTTTCCTTTAGGTTTCTCTCAAACCATAAGGGTATCAAGTGCAGAACTGTCCCATGGTTAATCTTTGCGAATAATATTGATTAAGTAAACATTGGGCCATGGGTGTGAAATGATTGATTAGGAACCTAACAAATGTTGGGCTGGATAAAGAAAATTGTATTTATTTGAACTGAAAAAATTGTTAAAACTAAACATCCTGAACATTACTTTCTCTGATTATTATCTCAAAGTAACAACCTTGATATTCTTTAAAAAGTATTGGGTCCCTGACTGTTTCATAATAGTAGTATTTAACAGATAATTTTTATATTCTGCTAGTGAAGTGAAAGCCTCTCAGTCCTGTCTGACTCTTTGCGACCCCATGGACTATACAGTACATGGCACTCTCCAGGCCAGAATACTGGAGTGGGTAGCCTTTCCCTTCTCCAGGGGATCTTCCCAACCCAGGGATCCAACCCAGGTCTTCCACATTGCAGGCAGATTCTTTACCAGCTGAGCTACAAGAGAAGCCCTATACTCTGCTAAGCACTGTTCTAAGGGCTTTATATGTATGAACTCATTTGATCATCTGGACAAGTCTATGAGGTAGTTACTATTACCACCCCCATTTTATAGATGATGAGGAAACTGAGGCACAGAGAAGTTATTTTGCCAAGGTTGAAGGTTATCCATGTGTCAGACACCAGAAGTATTAATTCAGTTTAATCCAGGCTTATTTATTGAGCACATACTAAATTAACAACTAACAGGGTAAACAAAAATTGTATACTTAAAATTAGCAGAAATCTTAAAGCCAAAGTGCCATGAGCGAACTGTCAAGATGAATCGGGCTCATTTTTGTTAGTGGGCAATGGAGAAAGATTGTGTAGTTAAGGTCATGAGTTGGCGGAGACATATCCGGTTGGGTAAATCTGGTTTGCGGAAGATGGAAGAGGCTTAGTTTCGAGGAGTATGAAAACAGTCATTCTTTTTTTGAGAGCTAAGATTAGCTTTAGAAGAGGCATCTAATGCAGTAGATTTAGGATGAGGTAAGGGTAAAAGAAAATACCCAGGTATGACGCTTGTTTAGAGCAGGAAAGGAAACATTAAAAAAAAAAAAAAAAAAGATAATGGGTTCTTCCTGCCTCCCCCCTTAGAGAATTAGTAAATAGCCTGCCTAGGTACCACCCACCTACCCAAATTCTCTGGACTGCAACTCAGACCCTTCAGATCTGGGCTTTTTAGAAGTACTTTTCGCATTCTGGCACCTTAAGCCTGAACAGCCTTGTGGGCAAACGTTACGAGAGGAAAAAATACATTCTTGCAGTTCAAAATGGACTCGAATCCTACCAGCGAGCGTTTCTGTTCGCGCTGATTCCACAGTTCCTCACCTGTCCATTTTTCATACTACGACTCGACACACCTGACCACACAGCTTCCGATCCTAGTCTAAAGCCTTCCCTTCCTGCTACCCTTTTAAGAGGCGGTCCCGCAGTGTCCTTTCCTCCCTCCCAGCCACCTCTACCCCCGGTCGGCGGGGCGGAGCTTCGCGCTAAAACCCCGGAGCCCGACGCGGCCCCGGCAGTCGCGGAGAGGAGTGGAGCCACAAAGGGCTTCCTCTGCGGCAACATCTCCGGCGACGCTACGTGCCCGCCGGCTCTGACCCAGCCCGCCGCGCGCGCCAGTCTCTCCCCGTCCTCTGCCTACCTGGCGCGCACCTGGCCCAGGCCGGGGTCCCGCCGAGAGTCGGGAAGGCGCGTGCCAGGGGCCCTAGGGAACCGCAGAGCGCGCATACCATGGGGCCGCTGCCGGGGGCCGGGGTCTTCTGCCGCGGTGGTTGTGGCTTTTCCCGATTGCTGGCCTGGTGCTTCCTGCTGGTTCTGAGTCCGCAAACCCCCGGCTCCAGGGGAGCCGAAGCCGTGTGGACCGCGTACCTCAACGTGTCCTGGCGGGTTCCGCACACCGGAGTGAACCGCACCGTGTGGGAGCTGAGCGAGGAGGGCGTGTACGGCCAGGATTCGCCGCTCGAGCCCGTGGCTGGGGTCCTGGTACCGCCCGACGGGCCGGGGGCGCTCAATGCCTGTAACCCGCACACGAATTTCACGGTGCCCACGGTCCCGGGGGACTGGGGCAGCAGCGTGCGAGTGTCTTGGTTGGCCCTCATCCAGCGCGGTGGGGGTTGCACCTTCGCAGACAAGATCCATCTGGCTTACGAGAGAGGGGCGTCTGGAGCCGTCATCTTTAACTTCCCGGGGACCCGCAATGAGGTCATCCCCATGTCTCACCCGGGTGAGTGCAGCTATCCAATTGCCCATCAAACCCCTGCCGAGGCCGTTTTTTCCATATTTCTCTCAGGGTATTCCTCCCCCTATCCCCTTGCTCCGAAGGAAGACGAGTGTCCTTTCTGTCCCCATCGAGTGAGGCAGGGTCCTCTCTTCCCCGAGCTTCACCCTGCATGGGGGGGTTGGGCGGGAAAGTCCTTCAGAATTTGCCTCTTTGGTGGAAAAGGGTAAAAACCAACGGATTGCGGGGACTGGCAACTCGAGAACTATTGGGGTTCTTTGCGCCGTCTTTTCCTGCTGCTTGTGAGGGTGCTTGCATGGGGTGGGCATTGGTGGTGGGCACTGGGTTTGATATGACTGGGAGGCAGCCTAACCGAGAAGCCCATCTGGAAAATCCCTTCCTCAGTCTTGTCCTGATTCACAGCCTCAGGCCCGCCGCAGATTTTTTTTTTCCCTCCACTCTCCCTGTTTTCTCTGCGTGTTTCCTCGAATCAGGTACAAGATTGTATTACTGTGCCCTGTTAACCTCATTCCAGTTTTGTTGGAAACTATGTTCAGCCCTTGGATCCTTCTCTGCCCCTGGGTCTCAGGTCCCAAGTGACTGTTGGCATCACTGCTTTCCTTGGCCTCTGGGGAAAAAAAAATCTGATTTAGCTTATTGAGTGACAAAACAGGTGCCATTAGTGTTACTTAAAAGGGAGAGGTTTATGCACGAGACTAGCAAGAACCTAGACTTTGGAAAATGTAATCCAGGTAGATCTTACATTTGTGCAGATGAGGTGGGTTACTCTTTTTCCCTTTTCAGTTATCCTCCCAGAAACCTTCTCCCTATTTATGTTTAGGTATTCATGCCATGTGTACATAGTGATCCTAGGCCCCAAAAGACAAAGAAAAAAATGTGGGGCGATAAAAAGGCAGAGACACATACTAGCAGTATATCATAGTTGTTGAGAGCTGGGCCTCAAGTCAGATGTTGGTTAAATTCTCGCTCCATTGCTTGCTAGTCCTGTGACCTTGAGCAACTTATCTGAAGTCTAGCCTGGGTTCCCTCCTCAATCAAATGGAAAAGAACTAAGAATGAACCACTCCCACAGGTTTGCCAGGAGGATGAAGTGATTATCCTTTTAGGAGTCACTGGAGAGATGAATCGGCTTGTTTAGCTACTGGAGGTTTTGTGTTTTTCCTAAAACAGTGTGTCTGGCCCTGCCTAGAGAGCACTTGTAGAGAGAGTGGCTCGGTGGTATAATGGAAAGGGCACTGAACTGGAACTCAGGAGATTTGAGTTCATCTTAGTCCCTTCTGTGCCTCTACCAGCTTTGTGACCTTGTACAGGTTACTCACTTAGTCAAATGATAGTACAGAGGTAGGAGGGGGAGGCCAAGTTGCAGATTGTACAGAGACAAAAATGAACCAAATAAACTCCCTGCCAGCTCTAAAATGCTGTAATTCTTAGATTTTATACTGAGTAAAGATAGCCACAACTCCATCTCTTTTGGTTGATAATTCATTGATTAGAATGAAAAGACTTTTTAAAGGCTGATAGAAAGGAAGAATAAGGACTCATACATTTTAAAGTCCTTCCATTTCAATTGGCTAGTTACGTGCAAGGTTTTGACTTTGCCTCCTCCAAATGAGATTCGTTTGCACGGATGATTTGGAATTGAAAAGTACTCTTTAATTAGAGAGTTCTGGTTTAGACTGCTTTCATCCTAATTCTGTTTAAGGATATAAGCTTATATTTATCTGATAGTTTTAGGGGACAATAAAATTAATTTTTTTGCATTTCTACTATGTTCCAGGCACTCTGCATACATCTTACTTATACTTTGTGGAGAGATAGTATGGTGTACTAGGAAAAGCACAGGCATTGTAGTCAAGAATGAGAATCAAATTCTGAATTTACCACATAATAGCTTTGTGTCCTTGGTCAGATTTTTTAACTTTACTGAGTCTCAGTTTTCCCATCTGTAAGATGGAGATATTTACATTGCTGTGATCATTAAGGATAATGTATGTAAACTACCTAGCAGATAATAAATACTTAGTTAAAAGTTAGTTATTATAATAGGCTAATGCTAACAAGATGCAAAAAAATTAATGAGCAAACATAGGCGTACACAACTGTCAGGGTAAAGACAAATACACTGGGAATCTAAGCATGGCTCTTCTGTTTCAGAATACAATATAGAAATAAAGCCCTAAATACCGATCACTTAATTAAAACTCAGAAGAGTGTTTTGACACTTTAAAAAATGAATGATTATCTGAGATGTAGCAATGAATTATTATCTGACTATAACAATGTTACACTTAGGTTAACTAGCTGAAAGAGCTAGCTAGTTACTTGAGGAATGGAATCACATTTCTCCCTTTAACTCCTGGAGAAACTACTTTTCAACACGGGGGAAATCACTTTGCATTTCATCCACGTATGTTGTTAAATATTTTGTTTGCAAAGTGCTGTGTTGTTTGCTTTGCTCATTCCTGAGAGTAATCCCAGGGTTCGTTGTAATCTCTGGTCAAAAAACGATTTCTCTTGGATCCTAGTGGCAAAGAGGTAAGACTGAAGTTTAAGTGTTGATTAACTTAATATATATTGCCATGAATTCTACAAGGGCCGCCGAATGTGGAAAAGTCATTACTGTAGACTTTGTTTTACAAAACCTTTCTCCACCTCCTCTCACAGGGGCCTGTGCTTGAATTGTCCTTCACTGGAATTAGTGCTGATCATCCACACTCCTACCTATCACAGTTCTGTGACCATGAATATCCATTTGTTTCAAGTAATAGAGCTAACTGGTTTAGAGCAGTAGCTTTAAAAGTTTTGTATATTGGAGAGAAACTCCACTATCTAACAGCAACCAATTAAAAATTCAGGCTATTTTTATGGATAACAAATTTTCCTTGCAGCAACCTAGCAGTTTATTTCTGTATACCATCTTCCAGTAAATCTTGATTCATTCAGATAAAAAATTGTAAATGATAGATTTTTATTAACAGCTGATTCTGCAATCTCTGGATATTTTTCATTCAAATTGATTCAGAAACGGGGAAGAAAGTTCAGAGAAAATTTTGGTTTCACAGTTAAATCACTGTTCGTGTCTTATTTAAATATGAAAATCAGTTAAGAAGCGGCCAAAGCTTAGAGTAAGCACTAAAGCCGTCTAAAATGCAGGGTTGTCACGATGAGACACGTTGCGCATGCTCTTGTTATTGCACAACTACCTAGACTCCTTTCCCAAGCAGATGAGCCTGAGCCTTGCATGCTTTCTAATTGAACACAGCCCACGGGTTGAAGTGGTGTCAGTACTTCCTTGTATAGTTTTCCTTGAGTCAACATGTGCAGGCATGAGTTTATTGAAAGACCTGTGCAAAGCTTCCACCTTCATAATCCATGATGTGCTTACAAGAACTTGAAACATATCAAAAGGATGGCAGGAGAAGCATTATTCCTGAGGGCTGTAAAAAAGTGAATGAACCAAGCCATTTAAGTTAATGAATGATTTGGTGGTCTCCCTTGGAACAGAGTTTGCTATATAGAACAGTTGCTCGTTGTATACATTGTTGAAAGACTTCTTAGAGCATATTAAGAAGATGACCTTTGCCACTTTTTATTTATTGGCTGCTCAGTGCAGCATGTGGGATCTTAGTTCCCCAACCAGGGATAGAACCTGTGACCCCTCCAGTGGGAGTCAGGAGTCTTAACTGCTGGACTGCCAAGGAAGTCCCCAGGTTTTTTTTCTTTAATTGAAATATACTTGTGTGTTGATTTACAGTGTTGTGTTAATTTCAGGTGTGTAGCACAGTGATCGGGGAAGGCAATGGCACCCCACCCCAGTACTCTTGCCTGGAAAATCCGATGGACGGAGGAGCCTGGTGGGCTGCAGTCCATGGGGTTGCTAACAGTCGGAAAGACTGAGCGACTTCACTTTCACTTTTCTCTTTCATGCATTGGAGAAGGAAATGGCAACCCACTCCAGTATTCTTGCCTGGAGAATCCCAGGGATGGGGGAGCCTGGTGGGCTGCCGTCTATGGGGTCACACAGAGTCGGACACGACTGAAGTGACTTAGCAGCAGCAGCAGCAGCAGCAGCAGCAGGATTGTAGAAAAGGTACATATGCACGTTAATATCGGGGAAGGCAATGGCACCCCACCCCAGTACTCTTGCCTGGAAAATCCAATGGACGGAGTAGCCTGGTGGGCTGCAGTCCATGGGGTCGTTAACAGTCGGAGAGACTGAGCGACTTCACTTTCACTTTTCTCTTTCATGCATTGGAGAAGGAAATGGCAACCCACTCCAGTATTCTTGCCTGGAGAATCCCAGGGATGGGGGAGCCTGGTGGGCTGCCGTCTATGGGGTCACACAGAGTCGGACACGACTGAAGTGACTTAGCAGCAGCAGCAGCAGCACAGTGATTCAGATACACACACACACACACACATAGATTCTTATTCAGATTCTTTTACCTTATGTGCCTTGCTTAGTTGCTTCAGTCATGTCTGACTCTTTGTGACCCCATGGACCATAGTCTGCCAGGCTCTTCTGTTGGGATTTTTCCGGCAAGAATGCTGGAGTGGATTGCCATGCCCTCCTCCAGGAGATCTTCCCAACCCAGCGATCAAATCTACGTCTCCTGCATTGCAGGTGGATTATTTGCCTGCTGAGCCATTGGGAAGGCCCAATTCCCTTGTAGGTTATTATAAAATATTGAGTATAGTTCCCTGTGCTATACAGTAGGTCCTTGTTGATTATCTATTTTATATAAAGTACTGTGTATATGTAAATCCCAAACTCCCTCCCCCTGCCACTTACTATTTTTAAAATCTTAGGCCAGTATTTTACTTCTCTATGTCTTAGTTTTCTCCTATGTAAGATGGACATAATAAAAAACTTGCCTGATAAGGTTAATGGAATTAAATGATATAATACAGATAAAGTGTTTAACACAAAGCCTGACATTTAGGAAGCAACTATAATTTTTCTTAGGATAGGACAGTATTTTAGAAATACATTTGGAGTTAGGATAGGGATAGTTAAATGTATTTTAGAAAATGAAAATTGATTTGTATGTTTGTGGTATATAATTTGAAAATGAATAGCCACGAGTACTCCAAGGTCCATATTATCTGACATCTAACTGTATGTAACTCTTAGGAATAAGTTGAGTAAACTAAATGCTTTACAAGAAAATAATCTTTTGGCCTGTATATGTTTGTCATTCTTTTCTCAAATAACTGCTTGTCCCTTGAGTAATCAATCTCTTTTCCATTCACAAGGACTTTGGAATAGGATTTTCCACTGGTTTATTACCACTCAGTTCCTTCTCAACCATTTGACATTTAGTTTTTATTCTGTTTTGAGTCTTGCTGTTGTTGTTTGTTTTTTAATTTTTATTTTTTACCCCCTAGTAAGTTGACATCAAAAAGAACCTCTTTAGGCTCAAAAAGAAGTTGAGAAGAGATTGGGTGGTGATGATTTGCCAAGGTAAAATACCATTCCAAAATCTATTCTCACGTTCATCCTTTTTGATCTCTCTGCAGAACTGTATTTGATATTGTTGACCGCTCCTTCTTTGAGACTCCTTCCCAGCAGTCTCTTGCTTCTCTTTCGTTTCATTTCTGTTATTTTATTAATACATTCATCTCACACCTTTTCTTCCTTGCATTCACATCCAGGCCCCCAACACTCTCCCTCTAATAAGTATTTGCCACGTCCAGTTGATTTAAACTTTTCCTTCTCACATATGTTCCCTTCTCCCTCACAATTGTTATTACATTGCTTACAGTTCCAAATGTCTTCTAGTGGAAACAAATGCTTAGCCTCCTAATTGGTCTCCCTGCCTTCGGTCACTTCTTCCTTTCAGTTCTTCTTCCACGTGGCCACTGGAACATAGTTCTGGACACATATGCCATTACTCAAGAGCCCATTACTTATAATTTTTAGATTATGTTTCTCAGCATGGCATATAAACTCTTAATAATCTAGTCCCAACCTATTTTTGAAGCTTTATGTACCTCTTGTCTCATATTGATCCTGAAACATATTCTCTACCCTTTCCCATTATCATTCCTTTGCTCATACTTCTGCTTTTTCCGATGTACCCTTTTCTTCCCAGCTCTGTTGATCAGAAACTTACCCATCCTTCAAAACCCAACACAGATGCCTCCTCATCGTTGAAGGCTTTCATAATTCCTTCTTTTCCTCTTCTCACCACAACCCCCACAACCAAAAACAAAAATAATCTCTTATCTCCCATAGAATTCCATCCCTTATAAGTACTTTCTGCATTTTGCTGGTAGTTTTTGTTCATGTATTTTCTCTTCCTACTATATTGTAATCATTTTAATGTTTTATTAATTTCATATTCCCCATAGGAACCTTTATTAACTTCCCTGTTGGCTCAGTGGTAAACGATCTGCCTGCCAATGCAGGAGATGCAGATTCCATCCCTGGGTTGGGAAGATCTCCTGGAGGAGGAAATGGCAACCCACTCCAGTATTCTTGCCTGGAAGATTCTATGGACAGAAGAGCCTGGCGAGTGTACATGGGGTAGTAAAAGAGTTGGACTTGACTTAGTGGCTAAACAACAATTTAGAAACCTTTTTACTGTATGTGCTCTGCAAATACTTGTTGAGTGGCCCTAAATACATAAGAATGACAGAGGATCATAAGGTTCCCTAGAAAACTATCTAAAAAAAAAGGATTGAAACTCAATTCACTGAACATTTATCAAGGGTCTACTGTATGCTAAGTACTGAGCTTCCTGCCTCAATATACAAAAAAAGGAGAAATAAGATTATATAAATACTTTAAGATTGCAAGCACCCTAACTTCTATGGTGGTCATCATCATGTGCTAGTTTATGGTTTTTAAATAGTAATATGACCTAGATAACAGAAATAATGACAATAAGTATTTATGTTGAACCTTCCCTTTTCTATTTTTTTATATTAAAAAATTTGATTTATACCATTCAATTTATTTCTCCAATTAAAGTGCTTCCATTGAACATGTTGGTGAATGTTGAATTCCATAATATAAAAATTCCATAATATAAAAATCAACATAGCTTGATTGATGAATTGTTTTTCTCAGCACATAAGGAACTATTTCCCCTAGTCCATGGAAGATGTGTGTTGTCTCATCTAGAATGCATTTAGTCTCTATTCTTAGGCTTCAATGGAGGACATAGAGGAGAGTATCAAAGATATTGTCTAAATTATTTTCTGATTATAAACTTAACTATGCTTCATGCAGAAAACTTGGAAAATACAGAAAACTAAAAATAAGAGCTCCACATAATTCTACAACACAGAGACAGTATCATTAATATCCCTTCGTGTCTCTTTTTCCATATATAGGTATAGTTTGTTATCCTACTTTTATCATGAATATTAATATAGTATTAAGAAAATACAGACATTTAAAGGAAAACAGAAGAAGCCATAAATGTAACCATTTAACCATTTTGGGGTGTTTTTGTTGTCATTTTCTCCCTTTGCTCTATATATGTATTATGTAAAGAATTATAATTATATACTAGATATGCAGTTTTGTATCCTACTTCTTGTTGTAAGCATTTTCCTGTGTAATTAAAAATAGAAAGAGGGTTTTCTTATAAGCTGAAGTTGGCAGTCTTTGGTGGGGATGGGAATTGAGCTTCTTTTCCAATAACTAGCAAAAAGAAGTGCAGAAATGGTCATGGGGAGGGATGTGAATTGGAACATTTAAAACAAAAGTATACCCCAGAGAGCTTTGTATAAAATATGCTAACTAGTCAAAAACATGATCTGGTCTAACCCGTACTCATTGCCTATTGTGGCCTTGGCTTTTTAAAAGATTTGATCACCATTTGTGCCTTAGTTCCTCTTCTATAGTATTCTTATAATATTCCTATATTATAGGAATTAGGTCACAAACGAAGTTTACACCCAGTTTCCTTGTTGCTTGGTTAAGCAGCACCTCATTGACTAAAATGGCTTTTCTTATTCATGATGGCCACTGAACTATAAACTATTGTTGGGTTTTCCCCAAAGTTTGCTTGATAGGGTACCACAAATACTGCTTGCTGCTGCTGCTGCTGCTGCTAAGTCGCTTCAGTCGTGTCCGACTCTGTGCGACCCCATAGACGGCAGCCCACAAGGCTCCTCCGTCCCTGGGATTCTCCAGGCAAGAACATTGGAGTGGGTTGCCATTTCCTTCTCCAATGCAGGAAAGTAAAAAGTGAAAGTGAAGTCGCTCAGTCATGTCTGACTCGTAGCGACCCCATGGACTGCAGCCCACCAGGCTCCTCTGCCCAGGGGGTTTTCCAGGCAAGAGTGCTGGAGTGGGTTGCCATTGCCTTCTCCAAAAGCTTAGGGGTGAATAATTTTTTGTATATGTACATTTTATTGACGAATAATGTACATGCCAAAAAGGTACAGAAATAATTAGTGTATAGCTCAGTGAATTTTCACAAAGTGAGCGCACTTGTGTAACCAGCGCCTGGATCAAGAAGCAGGATAGTTCCAGAACCCCAGAAGACTACCTTGCGCCCCACAGTGAAGAACCTTGGAAGCAGCACAATTGTCAGCTTTGTCTTCAGAGGAAGTGTCTTCTTGCGGCATGTGGTAGGAGCCCACTCACCCACAGAAACAAATCCTACACTGCATTGGAGCTAGTTAACTGTGGTTGATCCTCAGCTACACATTATAGGGAATTATTTCCACGCACTTTTTGACAAAGTTTTTAAGCCAGTTCAGAATTGCCACATTTTGCTGTTAACACCCACTTTGGAGCCCTGTGGGCAAAGCAGAGCACAAGGGCTCTTTGTTGTTTTTCCATTTCCTGTTCTGCCTCTTTCAGCTGTATGTTCGTCTTTCTGTATCATGACATATAATTATTGCCTGAATTTACCCCTAGGCTTGTTACAATATTGATTGCTTCCAGAAAGAAAGTTTGGTGATTTATGCCCGACTTCATGGGGGCTGTTAGGTTCAGAACCTAGACATGATTTACTTGGTTTTAATGCTTGAATGCTCAAGTTAGATACAAATCAGTGATTTTGAGTTAACCCTATTTATTTTGACCTTTTTTGAAAGAAGATGGTGCTTCAACTCACTTGGTGTGTACATGTTTCTCTCAGGATTTCAGTCTTCTATCATTTCAGATAAAATGTTGAATAAGCTTAGTTAAATGCTGCCTGCAACTAAAAAGTCTTAGCCTTTGAAAAGAAAACACAGCAAAATGTTAACCGTGGTTATATCCGGTTAGTGGAGTTATAGGTGATTGTTGTTCTCTTCATTATAATTTGTCTCTATTTTATGAATTTCCTAAAATGATTGTTTTATACTTATAATCAGAAAAATAATGTTATTTAAGAATCCAAAATACTCCTATAGTGTTCATAAATCCAAAAGAAATCATTAATTATATGACTATACCAATAGCAGGAACAAAGCATACCTAATGATAGAAATGATTTATAGACTATTATTAGAATTTAAAGAAGAATTACTTTGGTTTTTTGAATATATCTAGCTCACAAAATTGTTAGCATGGTCCTTTTTTGTTAATACTAACTGATTTTCCCACATGTAAAATAAACCTTGAACACTGAAGAACTTTAAAGATTGACTTTTTCAATTTATAATATAGAATGTTTCTCTTCTCTTTACCCTTTGTATTACGATTGGTATTTTTCCTTTCCCCCCTTTTATACATACCTTACCTTTCTTGTTTTTTTTGTCTGTTTCTTTTCCATAAGAGGCCTGCTTGCCCTCACAAGCCCTCTTCAATATCTTTTCTATTCCATACTTTTTAAATTAATGCTAAATTTCATAGCTTAATATGAAGAATCCAATATATTGGCAGTTTTCACCCATGACACACTTGAGTTCATCTGATGACAATTTGTTGTTCAGTCACTCAGTCATGTCGTGGGCTACAGCACCCCAGGCCTTGTTGTTCAGTATCTCCTGGAGTTTGCCCAAATTCACATCCATTGAGTCAGTGATGCCATCCAACCATTTCATCCTCTGTCATTCCCTTCTCCTTCTTCCTTCAATCTTTCCCAGTATCAGGGTCTTTTCCAATGAGTCAGCTCTTCGCATCAGGTGGCCAAAGTATTGGAGCTTCAGTCTCAGCATCAGTCTTTCCAATGAATATTCAGGGTTGATTTACTTTAGGATGGACTGGTTTGATCTCCTTGTAGTCCAAGGGACTCTCAAGAGTCTTCTGCAACACCACAGTTCAAAAGCATCGATCTTTGGTGCTCAGCCTTCTTTATGGTCCAACTCTCACATCCATACATGACTACTGGAAAGACCATAGCTTTGACTATATGGACCTTTGTCAGCAAAATGATGTCTCTGTTTTTTAATATGCTGCCTAGGATTGTCATAGTTTTTCTTTCAAAGAGCAAGTGTCTTTTAATTTCATGGTTGCAGTCACCATTTGCAGTGATTTTGGAGCCCAATAAAATAAAGTCTGTCACTGTTTCCATTGTTTCCCCATCTATTTGCCATGAAGTGATGGGAACAGATGCCATGATCTTAGTTTTTTGAAAGCTGCATTTTAAGCCAGCTTATTCACTCTTCCTCTTTCACCTTCATCAAGAGGCTCTTTAATTCATCTTCACTTTCTGCCATAAGGGTGGTGTCATCTGCACATCTGAGGTTATTCATATTTCTCCCTGAAATCTTAATTCCAGCTTGTGCTTCATCCAGCCCGGCATTTTGCATGATGTACTCTGCATACAAGTTAAATAAGCAGGATGACAGTATAAAACCTTGATGTACTCCTTTTCCAATTTTGAACCAATCCATTGTTCCATGTCTGGTTCTAACTGTTGCTTCCTGACTTGCATATAGGTTTCTCAAGAGGCAGATCAGGTGGTCTGGTATTCCCGTCTCTTTAAGAATTTTCCACGGTTTGTTGTGATCCACACAGTCAAAGGCTTTAGCATAGTCAATGAAGCAGATGTTTTTCTGGAACTCTCTTGCTTTTTCTATGATCCAGTGAATGTTGGCAATATGATCTCTGGTTCCTCTGCCTTTTCTAAATCCAGCTTGTACATCTGGGAGTTCTCGGTTCACGTACTGTTGAAGCCTAGCTTGGAGAATTTTGACCATGACCTTGCTAGCACGTGAAATGAGTGCAATTGTGTGGTAGTTTGAACATTCTTTGGCATTACCTTTCTTTGGCATTGGAACAAAAACTGACCTTTTCCAGTCCTGTGGCCACTGCTGAGTTTTCCAAATTTGCTGGCTTATTGAGTGCAACACTTTCACAGCATCATCATTTAGAATTTGAAACAGCTCAGCTGGAATTCCAGCACCTCCACTAGCTTTGTTCGTAATGATGCTTCCTAAGGCCTACTCCACTTTGCACTCCAGGATGTCTGGCTCTAGGTGAGTGATCACACTATCATAGTTATCTGGTGGCTCAAAGCATGAACTCATTATGGCAAAATTCAGACTTAAATTGAAGAAATAGGGAAAACCACTAGGCCATTCAGGTATGACCTAAATCAAATCCCTTACGATTATACAGTGAAAGTGGCAAATAGATTCAAGGGATTAGATCTGATAAGACAGAGTTGCTGAAGAACTGTGGACGGCCGGAAGTTTGTAACATTGTACAGGAGGCACTGATGACTTAGCTTTTGTTATTCTAGAAAAGAGGAAGAAACTTTATGAGAATAAGGGCAAAGGAGAATCATGGTATTCTTATTTTACAGTTTATTAATGATGTGCAGAACATACAAGCTCAATCAAAATTGTATTTAACACATCATTAAAATTGAATTACAGATCTTCCTTGACATGATGGAGTAATATCCTGATAAACCCATCATAAATGGAAAATATCATAAGTCAAAAATGCATTTAATATACCTAACCTACCTAACATGATAGCATGTTCTTTAATATGCTCAGAACATTTATATTAGCCTACAGTTGTGCAAAATCATCTAACACAAAGCCTATTTGATAATAAAGTGTTGATTATCTCATGTAACTTATCGAACACTGTACTGAAAGTGAAAAACAGAATTATTGTATGGGTACACAGTGGTGGTAAGTATATTAGTTGTTTTTATGGCTGACTTCTGCTGCTCAGTGAGGATCGTACCACTCATAAGTCACACCATCATAAGTTGGGAACCTTCTGTGCTTGTTTTTTGGGGGCTTCCCAGGTGGCGCAGTGGTAAAGAATCTGCCTGCCAATGCAGGAGATGCAAGAAATGCTGGTTCAATACCTGAGGTGGAAATATCCCTTGGAATAGGAAATGGCAACCCGCTGAAGCATTCTTGCCTGGAAAATCCTATGGACAGATGAGCTTGTGGGCTACAGTCCATGAGATTGCAAAGAGTCGGACACAACTGAGCAGGCATGTGTTTGTTTTTTAAATTGGCATTTCCTTTGAAATGATACTTTGCTGTCCACAGGTTGGTGGTTTGCACAAGAAACTGTCAAATTCAAGGGTAGCTGTTATACTACTTCTTTTCCTCTTAGGATACATTTTGTGTCCTACTTTTCTACATGCTTCCTTTGCCTTTCATCGCTCAATCAATTCTACCTTAGATATAGTCTCTCTCTCTTGCTTTCGCTTTTATTCTGTCTTGCTGAGTCCCATTTTTACAAAAAAATTTGAGCTTCTTTCTATGTGATGCCATTTCTTTTGAAGTGAAATTAGGCATAAAGAAGCCAGTGCTGTCAATATCTTAACAACCTTAAATGTGTCCATAACTAACTCCCACAGTCTCTATAAAAACTTCCCATCAACCATGTAATCCTCCTGATTAAATATGCATTTTTCTTATGTCCCAGCATTTAAGATATTTTAAATGTTTTGGTTTTTTTGCTTGCTTGCTTAAGTATTTCTGAGATTTTTTTTTCTGAGAAGTTTTATTATAAATTTGGGTTAAGTAATAATTTATATTTGCTTTGAAGTTTTTAGTCCTCAAAGCATTTCACATGGAAATAATCTGGGGGTTAATTTGGGAGCTCAAACTCTGTTTACCAACATTACTATTGGGAAAATGTATTGTCTCTAGTTCCAAACAACTCATTTGCAGATGAATTTTTGAAACTCAACCCATCAGTGTTTCTGTTGTGGTTTTTGTTCATAATGATAGCTCCATTAAATATAGTTTATTAAGTTCTCCCCAGTCATGCTAGTTTAGAGAGATTTCTCTACTTAATCAGTTTCTTTGTGATGTTGACCAAAGCACTACCTCACCTTTTACATGTGTTTTACCTTAAGGAATCTCCATTTTGTTTTCCTAACCTATGATCATCTCAGAGGTTGGGTTATTTTAATAGCATTTGTAATGTTCCCAAAAGTTTCAAGAATGTAATTTTGATTTGTGGCTTGCTGCTGCTGCTGTTGCTGCTGCTAAGTCGCTTCAATTGTGTCCGACTCTGTGCGACCCCATAGACGGCAGCACACCAGGCTCTGCCGTCCCTGGGATTCTCCAGGCAAGAACACTGGAGTGGTTTGCCATTTCCTTCTCCAATGCATGAAAGTGAAAAGTGAAAGTGAAGTCACTGAGTCGTGTCCAACTCTCAGCGACCCCATGGACTGCAGCCCACCAAGCTTCTCCGTCCATGGGATTTTCCAGGCAAGAGTACTGGAGTGGGATGCCATTGCCTTCTCCGATTTGTGGCTTAGCCATTAACAGATTTCCAAGTCATTACATCTTTTCTCATTTTAGAGGATTTCAACAGTCATTCAGATGAAGGCTAAAAGAGTGTGATTATATTGAGTACGGTTTTCATTAGTAGATATACACAAGCAACCTATATTTAACAGAATTCCAAAGTGCTTTGAGTTATAGGAATGCTTCAAAGTTTTGCTTCCCACCGCCAGCATTTCATCTTGGCAATAGAGCAGGATGTGTAAAAGAAACAGAAACTGGCCAGTGCAAAAGCATCAGTCACCTCCCTTTCCCTAGACCTCAACCCTCCACCTACTTTGCTGCTGTTGTCTGGCTGATGTCTTTTGGTTGAACTGGCAATCAAGACAAGGAAATTGACTTACTTTGAATAATGTAATTAAAGGCTAAGATATTACCCTTTGTTAGCAAGGAAAGATACATGATTACTCTTTTATATTTCAACCTATTGTACTAGAGGTGAATGTGTTCTATTTAAAATTGGGAGATAGCATACTGCAGTGGAAAAACAGATGTCCTTGAGTCAGACTGCTCTTTTTGAATTCCAGCCCTACTAGTTAATATACATGTAGTCTTGGGCAAGTTTTTGACCTGGACTTCATTTATCTTGATTTATATAAAGGAGGGGTAATTAATGCCCATTTCCTGTGATATTGTAAATAAAGTATTTGGCCTGAGGTAGGTGTTTTGTGACTGTTAGTTCTCTTGAACCTTTTGTTGACAGTCTTTTCTTTTTTTAACTAATCAAAATATTGGAACTTTGATTATTACAGCTGTTCACTACCTCATTTTGAAATAAGTAATTGCTTTATATATAGAAGTAGGAAAAAATGTGGCATCTAAATTGCTATTTTTCTGTCAGCTTTGAGGAATGCAGGTAGAAATCACATAACCAAGAAACTGAAACAACTCTTGTCCTTCTCCCCATGTGTATGTCCATTTTAAGCAGCAGCAGGACCTTAAAATCAAGATGTTGACCTTTTGAGGGCTAAGTGGTCCAAAGATCAGGAACTAAGGAATGAGGTAGATTTTGACTTAAATCCCAGATCTGTCATGTAATAGCTTTGTGACCTTCACCAAATTATTCTATATAACAGGAGTCTCCAACCTCTGGGATCTAATGCCTAATGATCTAAGGTGGAGCTGATGTAATAATAAAAAATTAATAATTTCTATTAATAAAGTGCACAATAAATGTAATGCACTTGAATCATCCTGAAACCATCCTCCCACCAACCCCAGTCCATGGATAAATTGTTTTCTGTGAAACTGGTGCCTGGTCTCAAAATGGTTGGAGATCACTTCTCTATAAGACTAATCTATTGAATGGGGGATGATAGTTGTACCTGTTTCATAGGGTTATTATGAGGCATAAATTAGACAATATATAATGCACTTAGTACATAGCCTTGTTCATTAAAAAATAGCTTAACCACCTCTTTATCCTCATGTATAGCCCTATCTTGGAGACTGACAATATATATCTCTGCGGGACTTCTCAGAACCTATGAGAAGTCTAGATGAGTCTAGAACACTTTAACTTTGTCTAATGCATTATTTTCTAAATTTATTTATCTATAGAATGCTTTTTACGTCAGAATACCAAACATCTGAAATATGAATTGGAAAACACTGATTACCAAGCACTTGATAACTTCTTTCCTCTCTTTCCTTCTCTCCTCCTCCCCCCTCCCTCTGTCTTTCTGTGTCTCTCTTAGACTGACTTCATACTTTAACTGTACCAAAGTCCTATCAGTGTCAAGGAATGACTATACCAGTTATCTCACTATGATAAGAAAGAATGTTTTCAGCTGTGATGACAAACATTTATGTTTCTTGGTACTAATATGGTACCTTTTATATCAAGTTAATGTAACTTTATAGTTCCACAGGTTTATTCTCCTTATTGACTTGCAGAAACAACTTATTGTGAAAGGATAAAAACAAATTAGACAGGTTTGTGTTTGTTTTTATAAATTAGTGTATGGGCCTAACTTAGCTTAGCCTTTGCAATAATTAATACAGGAGGAAATTTAGTATTCTCAGTTAGCAGAGTTCTTATTTATGAATTTTTTATACCAAATGGTACCACAATTTCTGTAGAGGCATACCAAATTCTCTTTCTCTGATTCAGATACCTAACAGAATACTAATTTAACATCTGTAACTTTTGCCTGCATAGGTTCTTGTGGCAGGATCAAAATAGAATACCTTATCTCTCAACATAATGCTCTTTCTGATTTAATGATTAATGCAATTTCCAATCTAATTCCCCTATTATAAACTGTACGTGAAGAGAAGACACACAAAAAGAGGTTCCAATTGCAGCAAAAGTTTGAACACCCCTTTATGACCAGCCTTGTGACTGGATATTATAGTCGGAGAATAGTAACAGGAAGTAGGTGAAGATAAACAATGATCTGGTCCTTACCATCTAGGCTACATTTTCAGCCTGTGTTGCCTATTTTTTGGCTAATAGTGATATTTTTGTTTGGCACTCAATATCAATAAAGGTAGGGCTTTTTGTTGTTGAGTCGCTCAGTCACGTCTGACTCTTTGCGAGCTTATGGACTGCAGCACGCCAGGCTTCCCTGTCCTTCACCATCTCCCAGAGCTCGCTCAGACTCATGTCCATTGAGTTGATGATGCCATCCAACCATCTTTTCCTCTGTCCTCTCCTCCTCCTGCATTCTATCTTTCTCAGTTTCAGAGTCTTTTCCAATGAGTCAACTCTTTGCATGAGGTGGCCAAAGTACTGGAGTTTCAGCTTTAGCATCATTCCTTCCAAAGAAATCCCAGGGTTGATCTCCTTCAGAATGGACTGGTTGGATCTCCTTGCAGTCCAAGGGACTCTCAAGAGTCTTCTCCAACACCACAGTTCACAAGCATCAATTCCTCAGTGCTTAGTCTTCTTTATGATCCAACTCTTACATCCATACATGACCACTGGAAAAACCATAGCTTTGACTATGCAGACTTTTATAGGCAAAGTAATGTCTCTGCTTTTTAATACACTCTCTAGGTTTGTTGTATCTTTTCTTCCAAGGAGCAAGCATCTTTTAATTTCATGACTGCAGTCACTAAGGCTTTTAGATCAACACAAAAATGTCACTCTCTAGAGTCTGGCCATATTTAAGGTTCCGAGTACATTTTCCTTTCATACATTCTTGTACTAGTTTCACATTATCTGGAAATTTGAGGGTTAAGTGGCAAGTGATGGAGGCCATATCTGAATTTTATTTTATGCCTAGGCTATGGCCTCCTTTTGTGCTTATCCCATCCCCCACCCAATACAGCAGTAATTTATTCAGTGGAATTCTTCTCAAGGTCTCACATTAAAAGAAAACAGAATCAATGACTACAAGGAGAAAAGAGCACTATAATTTTCTAACATTTGTTTGTAGAAGTTTTCTTTGCTTGAAACCCTAAATCTCCTATTTAACTTTTCTTTAAACTGCTCAATAAAGATCAGGTTATTATTAACCTGTGATGTATATATTGTAAGTCAGTAATTCCTTTACCTTGAGCCATTAAATATTCTTATCAGATTCTGAATAGTTCTGGATATTGTGTAGTTTATTATCCCAAAGGATTGAATACATTGATGCTGTGGAGTTTACTGACTAGCATTCTTCTGGAAAACAGTAATAAATAGCAAGAACAAATGTTGAATTGGTTTATCGAAATCTTACCTCCCCCAAACAAAAACTGTAGCAATAGAAAACTTTAGCATAAACATTTTAATGCGATCACAGAATACCCTTTTAACCAAATAACATACATACTAGAATTTCTGCCTGGCCTGGCAATAGCATATCTTATTATTTTCTTTTCCTCAGTATCAGCACAAATTTAAGGTGGTATAAATACTCAACCTGTTCCAATACTTCAAGACCTTTTATGTCCTCTGAACTTCCTCATAAGTGCCCAAACAACCAGTCTCCTAGTGAACCAGGATGGCTGACTGGGTTCTAACTTGAACTTGGCACTAAAATGATATCTATCCAGCTCCTGAATGCAATTGTGAAACTATAGTGAACTAAAACCCCAGGATGGAGAGGGATTATTGCAACCATTAGTACTGCTCTGGCTATATGTTGATTTCAGTGGAATCAGCACTGAAGCAGTAACCATCACACTAAACCCAAGATCTGCAGAGCAGGATTAGTATTTAATTTGTTGCTTATTATAGATATGTCCTTGCTGTAGGCAGACGTATCTTGAAGATATGCCATTGTTGAATGTAGGGAGGTGATGCATCTTAGACTGTTCACACAATTATCTTTAATGATGAATTTGTTTTCAGATTCAATCAATATTCAAATTGTCACTAAATATAGCATTCTTAAATTGCATTCATCAAACATTTGACATGTGTTATGTGCCAGGCACTCTGTTAGACATTGTAGTTTCAGTGATGAAAAACCCAGTCCCTAATGTGAAAGAGTCCATAATTTAGTGAAACTCAGGTAAATCAGATAACCTCAAGGAAGCCTGCACTGGACAGTGTAAAACCTGACTATCTAATGTAGATGAGTCAGGATCTTACGAAAGGAGGCTGAACTTTATTTTGTAGATGAATGAAGCTACAGAGCTTTATGGAGTCTGGTTAGGGATCTTTGGCCAAGAAATCTTTAAGAGCCTTTGGCGAAGGAATTACGTGAACATTTTTCCCATTTAGAAAAGTTTATCTGGTAGCCATGAGGGGACTGAATTGAAGGACCGAGACTGGTAGCTTGGAAACTAGCTATCAGGTTGTTACAGTGATTTAGGTGGCACTAGTGCAAGGAGATCCACCAGTCCATCCTAAAGGAGACCAGTCCTGGGTGTTCATTGGAGGGACTGATGTTGAAGCTGAAACTCCAGTACTTTGGCCACCTGATGCAAAGAGCTGACTCATTTGAAAAGACCCTGATGCTGAGAAAGATTGAGGGCAGGAGGAGAAGGGGACGACAGAGGATGAGATAGTTGGATGGCATCACCGACTCAATGGACATGGGTTTGGGTGGACTCCGGGAGTTGATGATGGACAGGGAGGCCTGGCGTGCTGCAGTTCATGGGGTCGCAAAGAGTCAGACACGACTGAGCGACTGAACTGAACTGAAGTGGTAAAGAACCCACCAGCCAATGCAGGAGATGTAAGAAATGCAAGTTTGATTTCTGGGTCAGGAAGATTCCCTGGAGGAGGGAATGGCAAGCCACTCCAGTATTCTTGCCTGGAGAATCCCATGGACAGAGGACCCTGGTGGGCTATAGTCCATGGGGTTACAAAGAATTGGACACAACTGGAGTGACTTAGCACAGCACAGTGATTTAGGTGAGACACAATGGTGACAATGGAGCTGTGTTAGAAAAGAAATGGGCCTGTTTCTTATGTGGCTGATTTTCTAACTTCTCTCTGTGAAGTACTTACTGATAAAATAAGTCTATTGGCAAAGTGTTTCTATGCAGAGTCAAGAATTGGCGTTGTTCTAGCTAGAGTGACTGGACCACTGTCTTGAAACTCCTTGGCCAAAACACAGTCAAGTTATAACCAAACTTCAGCCAATATTTCTAGAAGTATGGGTCACAGACTACACGCAGTCAGTGAACCCACAGAACTTGTTAAACTGCAGTTTCCCAAGCCTCACCCTAGACATACTGAATTAGGGAGTGGGGCCCAGGGATTTCAATGTTTTAACAAGTTTCCTAGGTAATCTCATGCATGTTAAAGTTTGAGGATCATTGATCTAGTCCCATAGTTTTCAAAATATGATCTCGGAACACTGTTCCCTGCAATTCTTTCAGGGAACCATGAGGTCAAAACTATTTTCATAATACTATGTAGACATTATTTGCAGAATTCACAGTGTTGACATTTACACGGATGGTTTAAAAGCAGTGGTGGGTAAAAGCTGCTGGCACCTTAGCACCAATTAAGACAGAAGCAGCAAACTATATTATATACATTCTATTCATTTGCAGTAAAAAGGAAATGCCAGTTTCACTTAGGACTGTTCTTGATGTAACAGTAAGAATAATTAATTTTTTGAATCTCTACACAACTTTTTTTTTTTTTTTGGCCTGTTCTGTGTGGTGACAATGGGAAGTAGTTGCAAAGCACTCATATGACTGAGTTGTGAACCAAACTAGCTGTTATCTCCAAACAACTGCTTTTTAATTTGAAAGAACTATGACAAACAATAGTTATGCAGCCTGGGGTATTTGGAAGACCTTTTGTCAAAAAATGAACTAGGTGAATCTGTCCTTCGTATGCTAAGTTGCTTCAGTCATGTCCAGCTCTTTGTGACCCTATGGACTGTAGCCTGCCAGGCTCCTCTGCCCATGGGATTCTTCAGGCAAGAGTACTGGAGTGGTTAGCCACACCCTCCTCCAGGGGATCTTCCTGACCCAGGGATCAAACCTGTGGCTCTTGCAGCTCCTGCATTGCAAGAGATTCTTTACTGCTGAGCCACCAGGGAAGCCCTTTCAAAGAAAACAAATGACAGCATTTGCTGCTAATGATAAAATTTAAGTATTCAAGCAAAAATTAGGATTTTGGAAAACTTTTACCTACCACATGAGCTTGACAGTTTCTAAAAGACTTTTCCAGTGAAAACTGTAGCAATATTAACAACCATGATTTTTTTTATATTGTATAATCTTGAAATGAGTCATCATTTTTTAAATCTGCATAATTTAGTGAATCAGTATTCTCCAGATGACCAATGCATTGTGTCACAAAACCATGCATAGATAAAGGATCCATTCAATATATTAGATCAATGGATTTTCATTTAGCTAAGTAGAAAGAATTGATTGATAGGATTTCAAATTCTCCCTTGCACCTAATATTTAAGAAACTACCACTTATTGAGTTTTGTTGTAACATAAAAGAAGAATATGTACAATTATTTGAAAATGCTATTAAAACACTCTTCAATCTTCTGATTACATATTTGTGTGAGTACAGATTTACCTTCATATATTTCAACCAGAAAAACAGTTAGGCCTAATGGAGAAGCAGGTATGAAGATCCAACTGTCTTCTATTGTCTGACATTAAAGAGGTTTGCACAAATGACAATGCCACTCATGACATTTTTTGGAAAAATAGTTATTTTAATGAAAATGTTAATTATATTAATATATATTTATAGCTGTTATATATGAATGAATAAATATTTCTAAAATTCCTGTTAATTTCTAATATGGTTTATATGAATAGAAATAATCTACATAAACAAAAGTTCTTTGGAGAGTTTAAAAGAATCCTAAATCCAGAAATTTAGAGAAATGCTGATCTAACCCTTGGGTTCTTAACAATGTGCTAAACATTACCACTTGTGGAAATCAGAATAGGCCTGGCAGGACTAGGTTTTTTTTAATAAGAATCCTAAAAATTGTTTACCTGTGAATATGGTATCAAAAAATTATGCATCTGTGACCTTTTGAACAGTATTGTTTCTAATTTTCTAGTGCCTTTACTATGCTATTTCCTGAAAGCTCCAGCTGCCTGACATTTTTTGGTGCCATATCAAATCTGCCACCTATTCTCTAAAGTATTATTACCTTCAAAATCTTACAGCAGAAGTACTTGGGGTTACAGGGCAGAAAGAAAGTCAGCTTGTTGAACTACCCATGCTGTGTGCCTCTGTTTCACTTGTTGGCTTAAAAGGATGATAATAATATACGGTGATTTTAGTCATCTTCACTGCCATCACCCTTCCCTCAAAAAGATGATTTGTAACAGTGCACAAAGTTAAGAACCATGGCTTTAACCAACAGGCAACCTGTACTAAAACCTGTTTCATATTCTGCAATAGACTAGAATTTACCTAAAGGCTAGTTAGGAGTATCCGTCTGTCCTAAGTCACTCATTCATGACCTACTCTTTGCGACCCTATGGATTATAGCCCACCAGGCTCCTCTGTCCATGGGATTCTCCAGGCAAGAATACTGGAGTGGGTTGCCATGCCCACCTCCAGGGGATCTTCCTGGTCAAGGGAGCAAACCAGTGCCTCCTTGCATTCCTGCAAGAACTTCTGCGGTTCCTGCATTTCAGGTGAATTCTTTACCTCTAAGCCACCAGGAAAGCCCCATAACACATTAAAGGGATGTGCAGTACTGGTTTGTCTGGTTCCCAGTAAACCACAGACATATATTTCCAGATACTTTTAAGAAAGCACTTGTATATTTGTTTGTTGAGGTGCAATGATAAAAACTAATTTTTTAAATTGAGAGCTGCTATGAAGCAGTCAATTGAAACTAAATTTGGTTTGTTTGTAACTAGTAGTAACCAGAAGTGAGCAAAAAACAAGTTGTCACAAAACAGGAATTTGCATAAAGAGAGGTTGGTTTGGCTTAAAAGTTTAGATAATTTTTTTTTTACTCATTAAAAAAATTCCACTTAGGACTGCTTGGTTTGGGGAGCTTTGGTATCCCTCTTTGAAGTACATTGACCTTCCCCAGTTGTCTAAAGAGTTTGGGCCATAGGGAAGGAAACTGGGAAACTGAGCCTTTAAAAGCTACTTGGTGAGGACTTCCCTGGTGGTGCAGTGGTTGAGACTGTGCTTCCACTGCAAGGGTGCGGGTTCAAAGCCTGGTTAGTGACCTAAGGTCCCAAATGCCATGGTGGTGTGGGCCAAAAAAANAGACAATGCCAAAAAATGCTCAAACAATGACACAACTGCACTCATCTCACACACTAGTGAAGTAATGCTCAAAATTCTCCAAGCCAGGCTTCAGCAATACGTGAACTGTGAACTTCCAGATGTTCAAGCTGGTTTTAGAAAAGGCAGAGGAACCAGAGATCAAATTGCCAACATTTGCTAGATCATTGAAAAAGCAAGATAGTTCCAGGAAAACATCTATTTCTGCTTTATTGACTATGCCAAAGCCTTTGACTGTGTGGATCAAAATAAACTGTGGAAAAACCTGAAAGAGATGGGAATACCAGACCACCTAACCTGCCTCTTGAGAAACCTGTATGCAGGTCAGGAAACAACAGTTAGCAACATGGAACAACAGACTGGTTCCAAATAGGAAAAGGAGTATGTCAAGGCTATATATTGTCACCCTGCTTATTTAACTGATATGCAGTGTACATCATGAGAAACACTGGACTGGAAGAAGCACAAGCTGGAATCAAGATTGCCAGGAGAAGTATCAATAACCTCAGATATGCAGATGACACCACCCTTACTGCAGAAAGTGAAGAGGAGCTAAAAAGCCTGCTGATAAAAGTGAAAGAGGAGAGTGCAAAAATTGGCCTAAAGCTCAACATTCAGAAAACGAAGGTCATGGCATCTGGTCCCATCACTTCATGGTGAATAGATGGAGAAACAGTGGAAACAGTGTCAGACTTTATCTTTTTGGGCTCCTAAATCACTGCAGATGGTGACTGCAGCCATGAAATTAAAAGACACTTACTCCTTGGAAGAAAATTTATTACCAACCTAGATAGCATATTGAAGAGCTGAGACATTACTTTGCCAACAAAGGTCCATTTAGTCAAGGCTATGTTTTTTTTTCCATTGGTCACGTATGCATGTGAGATTTAGACTGTAAAGAAAGCTGCACACCAAAGAATTGATACTTTTGAACTGTGGTGTTTGAGAAGACTCTTGAGAGTCCCTTGGACTGCAAAGAGATCCAATCAGTTCATTCTAAAGGAGATCAGCCCTAGATGTTCTTTTGAAGGAATGATGCTGAAGCTGAAACTCCAGTACTTTGGCCACCTCATGCGAAGAGTTGACTTTTTGATAAATACTCTGATGCTGGGAAGGATTGAAGGCAGGAGGCAAAGTGGACGACAGAGGATGAGATGGCTGGATGGCATCACCGACTCGATGGACATGAGTTTGAGTGAACTCTGAGAGATGGTGATGGACAGGGAGGCCTGGTGTCCTGTGATTCACGAGGTCAGAATGAGTCGGACATGACTGAGTGACAACTGAACTGAACTGATAGTCCCTGGGGTCGCAAAGAGTCAAAGACTTTCACTTCAACTTCATCATATTGGACACAAGCTACCACAACTCTCATATATAGTGACTGTAACTTTTTACTCTCTCATCTATGCTTTCCTTTATTCCATAAACATACATGAAAATTCACACTGTGCCCTCAAATGCATTTGGTATTTAATTCATTTCTTTCCATTTATTTATAATTAATATTGAGCTACAATATAAACTTTTTTTGTTGTTTTTTTTTTTTCCATGTCATCACCTATTTCCAATTTCCATTAAAATTGCTACAGAAAATCCCAATTGATGATGGTTCAACTCATATTTTTCTTTTTTTTCAATTTTATGCTCGTGCAAAAACAGTACATATTCAGAAAAAATTGTAGTTTGAATTTTGGTCTTTTCCTAGACTAGTGGTAAATGCCACATGATGATGTCTCATGATCCTGGATAGAATCAGTGAGCTGCAGCTCCCAGTCAGTTATGCAACCACGAGGGTAAACAAAGATTCTGCACTTTCAGTGCAATATTCAATAAAGTATGTAAAATATTCAGCAGTTTGGTATAAAATAACCTTTGTGTAAGATAATTTTTAACAACTGTAGGCTAATATAAGTGTTCTTGGAACCTCTAAAGTAGTCTAGGCTAAGATATGATTTTCAGTGGGTTAGCTGTATTAAATATATTTTCAACAAGATATTTTCGACTTAAATTGGTCTTTTTGGGAGATAATACACCTCATGGTAAGTCAAAAAAGGTATATATTTTTCTGTGTATACTTTAATACCAAAAAAAAAAAAAAAGCACAAATTACCTTTGCCAATCAGTAATATATTGAACAAAAAATAATTTGTTTTACTACATATGCATGTGATGTTATTTTTCCCTCCTTATAATTCTGTTTTTCTGTTGCTGTTGTTCAGTTGCTAATTCCTGTTTGGCTCTTTGTGACCCCATGGAGTGTAACATGCCAGGAAACTCTGTTCTTCACCATCTCCTGGAGCTTGCTCAAACTCCAATCCATTGATTCAGTGATGCCATCCAACCATCTGAACCTCTGATGCCCCCTTCTCCTTTTGCCTTCAATCTTTCCCAGCATCTCGGTCTTTTCCAATGAGTCAGCTGTTTACATCAGGTAACCAAATAATTGGAGCTTCAGCCTTAGCATCAGTTCTTCAGTCTTAGCATCAGATTAACTGATTTGATCTCCTTGCAGTTCAAGGGACTCTTAAACAGAACCACAATATGAAAACATTAGTTTTTAGTTCTTCAGTCTTCTTTATGGTCCAGCTCTAACATCCATAAATAACTACTGGAAAAACCATAGTTTTGACTAGACGGACCTTTGTTGGCAAAGTAACGTCTCTTCTTTTTTTATGCTGTCTAGGTAGGTTATAGCTTTTCTTCCAAGGTGCAAACATCTTTTAATTTCATGGTTGCAGTCACCATCCACAGTGATTTTGGAGCCCAAGAAAATAAAATCTGTCACTGTTTCCATTGCTTCCCCATCTATTTGCCATGAAGTGATGACACCAGATGCCATGATCTTAGTCTTTTGAAAGTTGAGTTTTAAACCAGATTTTCCATTTTCTTCTTTCCTTCTCCTCAAGAGGCTCTTTAGTTTCTCTTCACCTNTTTGGAGCCCAAGAAAATAAAATCTGTCACTGTTTCCATTGCTTCCCCATCTATTTGCCATGAAGTGATGACACCAGATGCCATGATCTTAGTCTTTTGAAAGTTGAGTTTTAAACCAGATTTTCCATTTTCTTCTTTCCTTCTCCTCAAGAGGCTCTTTAGTTTCTCTTCACCTTCTGTCATTAGAATAATATAATCTGCATATCTGAAGCTGATACTTCTCTCAGCCTTCTTGATTCCAGCTTGTGATTCCTCCACCCCAGCATTTCACATGATGTACTCTGCATATAAGTTAAATAAGCAGGGTGACAATATATAACCTTGTGATACCTTTTTCTCATTTTTGTACCAGTCTGTTGTTCCATGTCCAGTTCTAACTGTTGCTTCTTGACCCTGTATAGGTTTCTCAGGAGACAGATAAGATGTTCTGGTACTCTAATCTCTTTAAGAATTTTTGACAGTTTGTTGTTTTTCTGAATCTGATGTAAAATTATTAGCAAAATATTTGAAATAATCTATTTAGCGTTTTGCTTCCTAGCACAATGTTCAATACATTCCTACCAAATTAGTAATTCTAAAAAAGAATGAGTGCTGTGAAAACTTAAACATAATTTTCCTGGCTTGTTTTTTACTTTCCTATGAGCACTTATGATTAGTGTTTGAGCAAATATATTTTTGAATTTGCAAATACAGAAATTTATACTTTAGAAGTAAATAAGATATTCAAGGACAAGTTCTACCAGCATATCATTGCTAACAAATAACATTTACGTATTTGACATCTTGAGAATTTTTTTAGAATTAATCATATCATGATTCTAAATCACCCAGAAAACAGATAGAGCTACGTTAAAATGAAAAAAGGCTAATAATTTATTATGTCTCTACTAAAAAGTTTGCTCCTATGATAGTGGATGAGATGTGTATAAGAGACAGGTGATGGACAGGGAGGCCTGGTGTCCTGTAATCATTGCTAACAAATAACATTTACGTATTTGACATCTTGAGAATTTTTTTAGAATTAATCATATCATGATTCTAAATCACCCAGAAAACAGATAGAGCTACGTTAAAATGAAAAAAGGCTAATAATTTATTATGTCTCTACTAAAAAGTTTGCTCCTATGATAGTGGATGCCAGTATTTTCTGACAGCTCTTCCAGAAATTATCGTTTTTTTCTCCATAATTTTTGTTCCTTTAGTATCCTGCCGTATATTCCTCAAACTATTTTCTCACTCATCAGCAAAAATACTTAAATACAAACAGTAGAAATGCTAATGTAAGCAGTGAAAAAATTTGACTGTTTTCTTCTCAAATCTCTATGATTTAATATGAAGTTTACAGTATGTGGTTATAATTATTCCTCTCATACAAGCTTTCCTAAATAAAAAAGGTATATTTTCCTTTGATATGAAAAAGGAAAAGTAGCAAAGGGTTTATCTTCTTCAACAGACTTTTTTCCTCCAAGAAATTAACATAGCTGTGGATTTGCTTCAGTTGAATAACCTGCTTTTAATGCACAAAATCAGACATGGAAGGGATTAGGCACTTACATTTAGTGAGGAGAAAAGTTTTGAGATGTCTTAGATTTTTCTGAAGGGAAATATTGAGGTATATATATATAATTGCTGTAGAAAGATGCATAAACTAAGTTTTCAGCTATTTTCCCACAACTTAACATCATATATTTGCAATATTTATTTATAGGCTCAAAAGTAAACTATTAAAAAAAATATATAAAATTTATTGGAAACCTGATTTAAAGAAGTAAAACATTGAGAAAAAATTTATTAAAATTACTTCTCTATAAAGTTATGTTGGAAACTGTCTTTTGAGTATCAATTTATAATTTTTCAGCCACATAATTTCTAATTTTTAAGCCAGAATTTATTAAAAATATTAAACTCCTAGTACTTGTGTAGGATTTAATTCAGGGTATAAGATTCACAGGTAAAAGTGTATAATCTTGATATTTAAAATCTAATAATGCTAAGATTACAGCTTTGCAGGGTTTATCAATATGATGAAATTCATTATATATATTCTGATTGCATATCTGGTTGAGTATTCACGATGTCTTTGAATACTGGATTCTAAAACTTTATAACCACTAGTGTATCAAAATATCTTAAGAGAGAGTTACAGATAAGCAGTCGGAATTGAAGAAATCTAAAAAGACTTCTTGTCTCAAAGCACAGTTCCTGTTATTTTTTTTACCAGTTTGGACTCATTATTACTCAGATTTGTGACCAACTGTAGCCCTAACACTGAGGTGTATGTATTCTAAAGTATATTCTATATTGAATTGTAGGGTAGAAGAAGAATCTAGGTAAATATGGAACACCTGCCTAAAGCATCAATATTATTCAAAGACTAGAGCAGATGACAAATTAGTAAACAAATAAATACAAGCCTGAGAGCCTATTTCAATTTCAGATAAAAATAATTTTAAAGGGAAATCTGTCCTTTGGAATATTTGGGACATACTTATACTATTTTTAAAAAATTGTCAATGAACTGAAATCCAAATTTAACTGTGAGCCCTGATTTTACCTGAAACACTAAACAAAGTAATAACAGTTCAGTTCAGTTCAGTCGCTCAGTCGTGTCTGACTCTTTGCGACCCCATGAATCACAGCACGCCAGGCCTCCATGTCCATCACCATCTCCCGGAGTTCACTCAGACTCACGTCCATCGAGTCCGTGACGCCATCCAGCCATCTCATCCTTGGTCGTCCCCTTCTCCTCCTGCCCCCAATCCCTCCCAGCATCAGAGTCTTTTCCAATGAGTCAACTCTTCGCATGAGGTGGCCAAAGTACTGGAGTTTCAGCTTTAGCATCATTCCTTCCAAAGAAATCCCAGG
>SJYX01022574.1:316206-328482 GCA_006410675.1 Oreotragus oreotragus | reverse complement strand
ATGCAGGTCAGGAAGCAACAGTTAGAACTGGACATGGAACAACAGACTAGTTCCAAATAGGAAAAGGAGTACGTCAAGGCTGTACATTGTCACCCTGCTTATTTAACTTATATGCTGTGTACATCATGAGAAATGCCGGACTGGAAGAAACACAAGCTGGAATCAAGATTGCTGGGAGAAATATCAATAACCTCAGATATGCAGATGACACCACCCTTATGGAAGAATGTGAAGAGGAACTAGAAAGCCTCTTGATGAAACTGAAAGATGAGAGTGAAAAAGTCGGCTTAAAGCTCAACATTCAGAAAACAAAGATCATGGCATCCGGTCCCATCACTTCATGGGAAATAGATGGGAAAACAGTGGAAACAGTGTCAGACTCTATTTTTCTAGGCTCCAAAATCACTGCAGATGGTGATTGCAGCCATGCAATTAGACCACGCTTATGCCTTGGAAAAAAAATTATGACCAACCTAGATAGCATATTCAAAAGAAGAGACATTACTTTTCTGACTAAGGTCCCTCTAGTCAAGGCTATGATTTTTCCTGTGGTCATATATGGATGTGAAAGTTGGACTGTGAAGAAGGCTGAATAGCGAAGAATTGATGCTTTCACACTGTGGTGTTGGGGAAGACTCTTGAGAGTCCCTTGGACTGCAAAGTGATCCAACCAGTCCATTCTGAATGAGATCAGCCCTGGGATTTCTTTGGAAAGAATCATGCTAAAGCTGAAACTCCAGTACTTTGGCCAACTCATGCGAAGAGTTGAGTCATTGGAAGATACTCTGATGCTGGGAGGGATTGGGGGCAGGAGGAGAAGGGTGCGACAGAGGATGAGATAGCTGGATGACATCACTGACTCGATGGACGTATGTCTGAGTGAACTCCAGGAGTTGGTGATGGACAGGGAGGCCTGGCATGCTTCAATTCATGGTGTCGCAAAGAGCCGGACATTTTACTGAGTGACTGAACTGAACTGAACTATGACACAACATGTGGAGGGACATGGGGATTAGTAAGGCAAATGTGAAAAGATTATGTTTTAAGAGGGGGTTTTCCTAGTAGTTCAGAGGTTAAAGCGTCTGCCTGTAATGTGGGAGGCCCGGGTTTGATCACTGGGTTGGGAAGATTCCCTGGAGAAGGAAATGACAACCCACTCCAGTATTTTTGCCTGGATGGATTATTCATCCCATGGATGGAGTAGCCTTGTGGGCTACAGTCCACGTAGTTGCAAAGAGTCAGACACGATTGAGCGACTTCACTTTCACTTCCTTTCTTTCCTGAAGTCAAGCCTAAGATGAGAGTTTGTGAGAAAGTAATTTTTTAAGGAAATCCTTTCAGGGAACTAAAAAGGAGTTGCAAAACCTGAATAGTGAGATATAAGCCAACCAAGAGTGAAATATCAGTCAGATTCCTTAAAGTAGTAGCTATATGTTGAGTGTAAATGATTTCTCAGTATTCTCCTGACCTGTGCCAAGGAATTTGGGCCTTTTGTAAAACCACATCTGTTGGTCTTTGTTTGGTGGCCACCCCAAAACAACACAAATTCCCAGGCATGTCTGAGATTTTGGGCTTGTGGGCAAAGCAAGCTTCAGAAGCTGTAGGTGCTGGCTATTTGAAACAAAAGCACTCTGAAGTCTCATTATACTCAAACACATGGGTAATACAAAGGGATGAAGGCATAAGACATGGGTGACACAATTTCATTGACTGTTACATATAATAAATATAAAGCAGTAGACTACCTAGAGGTCAGAAACAAATAAATAATTTAGTATTCTAAGTTGAAAGTAAGCTACAAGCAAATAGACAACCTAGGTCATGTAGATCAGAAGATTAAGAAAAAGAAGACCCAAAGAGCCCTTAACCACTCCCTATTCATCCCTGCACATTATTTGGAGGGAAACCAGTTAACTGTTGATCCTTTAATTTTCTGTCTTTTACATTAACTACCATAGGATCTGGCTAAGATCACTAGAATCAATGGTCACTGCTGTTAATCTCTGGGTTGACAGTAACTGCATTCCACACTGATGCTTTCCAACCCTCTTCCATGAAGCCAATTCTATGTGCTCAGTCACTTCAGTCATGTCCGACTCTTTGAAACCCTATGAACTGTAGTCCACTGGGCTCCTCTCTCCATCAGATTCTCCAGGCAAGAATACTGAAGTGGGTTGCCATGTCTTCCCCCAGGGGATCTTCCCAACCCAGAGATCAAACCCATGTCTCACATGTCTCCTGTATTGCCAGGCAAGTTAGTTATTTACCATAGGTATTCTCTAATTCATAACATTTGAGTCTGAACTCTGTCTCATATCACAAAGAAATTTGCTTTCCCTAGGTCTCTGATGTCACTGATCTGAACCATTAAAAACCCAGTCATTCAAGTGAGAAACCAAAGTACCATCCCTGAAATTGTCCCAATGATCTATCTGCTAAGTGTGGTCTCCCTTTATCCAGTGTTGCTTCCTATCAACTTTCTTCATGACATCAATATAATTTGTCTTTTTCTTTTCTTTTAAGTATACATCAGATATCACCTTCTAATTAAAAATGTTCATTGGCTTCCTACTGATTCTAGATTTCTTATTCCATCTCCTAAGATAGTGTTGAACTCCCACATCTCGGTTTTTGGAACACTTATCTTCCATCCTTATACTGTAGCATGCAAAACAATTTTCAGTTTACTGATTTCATAAGTCTTTCTGGTTCCTTTGATCTTTGTATATGTTAAACCAGCTGGAAATAACTCTTCTGTCCTTTCTCCCTGTCCTTACAAGCTAACTCCTATAAGATATGTTTAGTCCTCTCTCATATGTATTCCCTTTCTTACTCTAATGACACTATTATTTTATATTATACTCAACTCTGTACTTTCTGGTCTTCATAACCACATTTAAAACCCTTGAGGCCAGAGGAAGTGATTGATTCATCACTGAATCTCTACCTAATATAGTGTCTGACACAGATTAATCAGTGAGCCTTCAAATGAATTTAAATTAATTGATATAAACATAAAAGTTTTCTCTGGTTTGACTTATTTAAAAATGTTAGTGTAATATCGTTTTAATTTTTTTCTTTTTATTGGACTGTCATCAATGATAGTTTCTGGAGAAATCTAGTATCAAAGAATAATTTTAAATTTAATTCTGCCATATTGGCCTCTGCCTAGAGTAAAATAAATTATAGAAAAGGTAATCAGAGTTCTTAACAGATGTGAACACTTCTCTAGATAGTTCACAGCTTGACAGGCATTTGTCATAATCAACAGTAGATACTTCTGTGCTCATAATTACTTTAAAGGCTACACGTAGTACTAGGTGAGCTCATATCCTTGACAATTTCGATGGGAAATGCTGCAGACAGTTTTCTTTTATTCAGACTCCATTTTATGGAAGCCTCAGAGACTCCACACATAAAACCCTATGTCCTTGGACTGGGAAATGTAGTGCTTGATCATCATATTTTGCCAAGCCTCCTGCAATACAGTGGGGTCCTAATGTCAACTATAATAGTTTAGTACAGATTCTTGGAGAAGGCAATGGCAACCAACTCCAGTACTCTGGCCTGGGAAGTCCCATGGACGGAGGAGCCTAGTAGGCTACAGTCCATGGGGTCTCGAAAAGTCAGACATGACTGAGCGACTTCACTTTCACTTTTCACTTTCATTCACTGGAGAGGAAAATGGCAACCCACTCCAGTATTCTTGCCTGGAGAATCCCAGAGACATGAGCCTGGTAGGCTGCCATCTGTGGGGTCGCACAGAGTTGGACATGACTGACATGACTTAGGAAATAGATGGGGAAACAGTGGAAACAGTGTCAGACTTTATTTTTTTGGGCTCCAAAATCACTGCAGATGGTGACTGCAGCCATGAAATTAGAAGATGCTTACTCCTTGGAAGAAAAGTTATGACCAACCTGGATAGTATATTCAAAAGCAGAGACATTACTTTGCCGACTAAGGTCTGCCTAATAAAGGCTATGGTTTTTCCTGTGGTCATGTATGGATGTGAAAGTTGGACTGTGAAGAAAGCTGAGCACCGAAGAATCGATGCTTTTGAACTGTGGTGTTGGAGAAGACTCTTGAGAGTCCCTTGGACTGCAAGGAGATCCAACCAGTCCATTCTGAAGATCAGTCCTGGGATTTCTTTGGAAGGAATGATACTAAAGCTGAAACTCCAGTACTTTGGCCACCTCATGTGAAGAGTTGACTCATTGGAAAGGACTCTGATGCTGGGAGGAATTGAGGGCGGGAGGAGAAGGGGACGACCGAGGATGAGATGGCTGGATGGCATCACGGACTCGATGGACGTGAGTCTGAGTGAACTCCGGGAGATAGTGATGGATAGGGAGGCCTGGCGTGCTGCGATTCATGGGGTCACAAGGAGTCGGACACAACTGAGTGACTGAACTGAACTGAACTGAACTGACATGACTTATCAGCAGCAGCAGTACAGAGTCTAATCACTGATTTTTCTGAAAAACAGAAAAGCCCCACAGACACATTTATCATGTACATTCACATTTTCACATCAGATTCTCGATGCTAGTTCCAACAGAGGCCCTTATTTCAGTTAAAGAGACTGATCTCTTTCTTAGAATTTTAGATATTATTATAATCATTCTAGATTTAATCCTCATCCCCAGCAAAAAGATACCTTATGAGATTAGTTTCAGAGATCATAAGGGAATGTAGGACAGTTTATGCATCAGCTCTTTTCCTCCTCTGATGCACAAAGGCCTAGTACCCAACTTTGGTTAAAGCAGGATTACATGTAGGACATGTGACTTTCCGCCTACTTGTTTCCCTGTCTCTTGTAGAGACAATGTTCCCTTTGCACATCTATGCTTTTCCATTTTTGCTGCCATGATGATACCCAGATGAAGCCAGTCATTATACTATCCTCTGTCAGCACACTCACAGCTTCCCAGGCATCCAAGAAAATGGTAGATGACTCCACACCATCCGTTTCCCTCACCTACCCAGACTAGGAGCTCCTCCAACACAGACGTGGTATCTTCTCCTTTTCCTTTATTAGGGAGAATGAAGAGGACATATCAAAGCAATATAGAGAAGTTTAGACATAGACTTCTATTACCAACAATAAAGATCAAATTTTGGAGAAATAAAAACATTTGTCTATTCCAGCATGAATTAGATATGTATATGTTAAAACATGACTGTGTGTGTTTTTTTATCTTGTGAGAATAAAATACTGATGCTTCAGATGTATTCAATTTGATTGAAAGTGAACACAACATGAAATTTTATTCTCATTTTTTAATGCTATATTTAAAGAATTCTATTATCAAGTTTCTTTATTATTCATTATTAAAGTCCTTGCCACTGTTCTCACACTGTTTTATTGACAAAGATCAAAGTTTACCTAGTGGACCCAGACTCAAGTACTGCATTTCCTGATACTCGAATTTATGCAGGAATTTGGTTTGTCTTAAAATTCAAAGTACCAGAATGCATAAAAATACACTGGCCAAAAATCAGTTTGGGGTATGTTCTAGGAGAAAGAATAGAGAGATCTGAAATCCATATAAAGAAATGAAAGCAAAAAACACTCTCTAGAGCTCATATTTTATTTAACTGGTAATATTTCAGGAGAAAGAGAAATAGTACTGTAAGTTACTTTCTATCAATGAAAAATAAATATTTTATTTTGACAGTGCTACATGACATATAAATTTAAAAAATCACCTTTATCCTCATTCTACTTAGGTCAAAGTTTCTGATTTTTTAAGAATAGCTTAAAATATATTTATTTCAGAAAGCATAAAATCTCTGGTACTAGTTAACATTTCACATTTTATGTGTTTTACTTGTTCAAAATTAATTCTTATGATTATTAAATCACTTGAATTTCAAAATAAAGTAGAACAGTAGAAAGATATAGCCATCAATCACTTCTATTGAGGGTCAAAAAAGTAAATGTCTGTATTTAAAAAATAAGTAAAAGTAACCATAAGCACAGGAAAATTATATTTTATATTTATATGAAAGTGAAAGTCACTCAGTCATGCCCAACTCTTTGTGACCCCAGGGACTATGAAGTCCATGGAATTCTCCAGGCCAGAATACTGGAGTGGGTACATTTCTCTTCTCCAGGGGATCTTCCCAACCCAGGGATTGAACCCAGGTCTCCCTCATTGCAACCAGATTCCTTACCAGCTGAGCCACAAGGAAAACTTATCTATTTATATAAATGTTACTAAATGTTTCCAAGTGAATTTCATTTTAACATTAAAATTATTTGAATAAAAGGCAAGAAACGTGATTTTAAAAAATAGTTTTATGACAAGAATTTGTAGTCTGATGTGACTACTCAGTTTACTAATAGTCACACAATTCACAATTAAGTTTAAATCCTAATGCAGGACCTTTGATATCTAGTTTACATTGTTTTCAGTTTTCCAGTAGAAATTCATTCTGGTCTTAAAGAATTATTTGGGACTCTTGTAAAAAATATAGATTCTGAAATTCCCTTGAATTATTGAGTCAATATTCTTAAAGAATACATCCTGGTGTTTCACTCACCTCATTATAAAATTATTCTAAAATATAAAACTCCTATCATATATTATATTTATGCTCATATTAAGCTAAGCAGTCTCATTAAGCTAGAATGGTAATGCACTGTTGGACATTAGGATTGTCAGAGCAGAAACTGAGCCAATGACAGCAGAAAGATGAGGGGATGCTGAGGAGCACACCCCATCAAAATCCAGATGCTCTCATGCCTAGATCTAGTCCAAATTCAATTTTTCAAACAAGGACAAGGTGAATAATTCACAAAGAAAACAACTGGAAGCATATTTTTAGTTTTTCAATACAGAACTTTCCTCAAGACTTTTTCTTACCAAATCACATCAGAACTTTTTCTCATCAAAAATGAAAGCAAGATCTTATGTAAAGTGTAAACAGTAATTTTAGAATAAAGTAAATCAAATATATCAGTGTGAATTATAAATACACTAAATACTGTATACAAAGTACACTTAGATAAGGCAAATCCTTGCCAAAGAATACCATAAAACTAGTCATGTGGATGTTATGAAATAATTGCAATTCTGTATAACATAAAGGTAAAATAAAGTGATACATATTTTCATACTGTAAACTTATTGTCTTTAGGAAGGGCCTTGCTTTTCTTGGCTATTTATACAATTGAGATCAGGCCTAGTGTGATTTGTTTCATTTTCATCTGGTGTGAGTGGAAGACTTATCAAGGTCAAAAGAAGAATCTATTGATCAGTGGTTCATCCAAAGAATGATTAGAGATTTGCTGATACTGTTAATCATTTGAGATGCTTTTCCTGATGCCTTTAAAACAGAAGGGCCTTGCTTTTCTTGGCTATTTATACAATTGAGATCAGGCCTAGTGTGATTTGTTTCATTTTCATCTGGTGTGAGTGGAAGACTTATCAAGGTCAAAAGAAGAATCTATTGATCAGTGGTTCATCCAAAGAATGATTAGAGATTTGCTGATACTGTTAATCATTTGAGATGCTTTTCCTGATGCCTTTAAAACTACACTGCAATAAAAAGTGAAATCTAAGAATAGCTAATGCTATAAACCTAAGTAAAAATTAGTTATCATCTGTATTTCTATCAGGGATTGAATTAACACTTTTTAAAATGTGTTTGATATTTGTTTTTTTTTTTTCCATTGGGTTGCCATTTCCTCCTCCCAGGGATCTTCCCCCACCCAGGGATTGAAACTGCATCTCTTCTGTCTCTTGCATTGGCAGGCTGATTCTTTACCACTATTGCCACCTGGGAAGCCCATTCTGACCAGAAACATAAGAAAATAGAAAGGAATTTNATTTTTTTTCCATTGGGTTGCCATTTCCTCCTCCCAGGGATCTTCCCCCACCCAGGGATTGAAACTGCATCTCTTCTGTCTCTTGCATTGGCAGGCTGATTCTTTACCACTATTGCCACCTGGGAAGCCCATTCTGACCAGAAACATAAGAAAATAGAAAGGAACTTTCTCTTGATTTTCTTTCAAGTTAAAGATCACCTTGTTTCCCAAGTGACTGCAGTAGTTATAGAATCCATCTGCAACACAAGAGCTACAGGAGACATGAGTTCAATCCCTAGATCAAGAAGATCTCCTGGAGTAGGAAATGCCAACCCATTTCCACATTCTTCCCTGGAAAATTCCATGGACAGAGGAGCCTGGAAGGCTACAGTTCCACAAAGAGTCACTAGTGACAACAGACTTGTGATGTTTGCTTAGTCACTCAGTCATGTCAGACTCTTTGTGACCCCAGGGACTGTAGCTCGATAGGCTCCTCTGCCCATGGGATTTCCAAGGCAAGAATAGTGGAGTGAGTCGCCATTTCCTTCTCCATGACCTAGGTGGTATTAAAAGTTAATATTATAATAAAGTAAAAATTTTCTGTTTAAGTTAAAAAGATTAGGGTGTAACATAACTATCATCCAGAGATACTGCTCTACTGTAAGGAAAACTATAGGCATAAATATGGAGTAATCAAATCTCATATGCTTTATTCAGTTCACTTACAGCTTTCTATTGGAATGAGGCACAGAGGTGGTCCCACAAGCACTTCCCTGGTAACTCAGCTGGTAAAGAATTCACCCATAATGCAAGAGACCCAGGTTCAATTCCTGGGTGGGGAAGATCCACTGGAGAAGGGATAGGCCACACACTCCAGTATTCCTGGGCTTTCCTGGTGGCTCAGACCATAAAGAATCCACGTGCAATATGGGAGACCTGAGTTAGATCCCTGGGTTGGGAAGATCCTCTGGAGGAAAGGATGGCAATCCACTCCCGTATTCTTGCCTGAAGAATCCCATGGACAAAGGAGCCTGGTGGGCTACAGTCTATGGGGTTGCAAAGAGTCGGACACGACTGAGTGATTAAGCACAGCACAGCACATGAGAGTGTGCTGCTGTGCAACTACATAGCATGTAGTACATCTAGGTTCTAGAACCAAATCTGGTTTTTAGTATTAGATTGGCTTCTATAAACCCATTACAGTCTGTATACATTTGTATCCTGTTCTGTTAAATAAAAGATGGGTAATTGGAAGACTGCAGCTTTGCAAAGAACTATACATATATGAATTATTGAACTTGAAATTTACAAATCCATATATTGGAAAATTCATTGCAGAAATGGCCCCAATTATCCACTTCTTTGCAGTGGGACTTTCTACTCCTTATTTAAAGGATAAAATCTGTGCCTCAGTCCTTGAATGCAGATGGATGGAATCCAAGCTTTCAGACACTCTGCGTACTTATTCAAATGGATCCCACAGAAAAGAGGGAAGGAAATCTGTTCCTGTTGAGAGATCATGGGAAACAGAAATGAATCATGACCACTGAGGGTGTTCCAGACCAGCCAGCCCTCAGGTGATTTGCCAAATCATTACAGATATGAGTGAACCCAGACATGATGAGCTAATCCCCATCCAAATCGACAGCAAAAGCGTGAGGACTAAACTCTGAACAAGAACAATGGCTTGTTGCTTTAACTGACTGTGTTTTTTTAGTAATTTGATACCCACTATTATTGTACTAATAGATAATGAATATATAAAATAAATATATAATTATTCCTTTCTCATTTTTATAAATGAGAAACCTAGAACTGATAAAATCAACTAATTTGCTCAAGATTAATAAGTAAAAATGTTGTGATTCCAGCCCATACACTTTCCATTACAAAAGAGTATATTTACATTTCTATGAACTCACAATCATGTCTCTCACTCAAATTATTATAAGGCACAAATGTTCTCCCAAAATTATGAAAATATATAAATTATCACAATTTTTATAATCTTAAACATACTCTATCAAAGATGCTTACTATGCAAAGAGATTTTAAAAGCTGAGGAGTAATGTTTGATATATTCTTTCAGTTCCAAAGGATGTAAATACATGTTCTTTTAGCTTTTTCTCCTTAAATTGTGTATCTATTTGCATTATGGGAACAATATAAAGATATATAACACAAGTGTGGGATGGGCTGCAGAGTAACATGAGTACAAATTAATTTTTCTGTGGTCTGAATGAGAAAGATTAATGACATCTTCAATACTTAACTTCCCTCAAGAACTCTTTGTATTAAGTATTTGTGAATGTGTGATATTAAAATTTAGAATAAAGAAAATCTTATGGCAGAAAAATATATTGATAAATGATTTCAACAGGAATCTCTTCTAGTCATGTTGAGTTCAGTTCAGTTGCTCAGTCATGTCCGACTCTTTGCACCCCCATGGACAGCAGCACACCAGGCCTCCCTGTCCATCGCCAATTCCCAGAGTTTATCCATACCCATGTCCATTGAATCGGTGATGCCATCCAACCATCTCATCTTCTGTCATCCACTTCTCCTCCTGCCTTCAATCTTTCTTAACATCAGGGCCTTTTCAAATGAGTCAGCTCTTTGCATCAGGTGGCCAAAGTATTGGAGTTTCAGCTTCAGCATCAGTCCTTTTAATGAGCAATCAGGACTGATCTCTTTTAGGATGTACTGGTTGGATCTCCCTGCAGTCCAAGGGATTCTCAAGAGTCTTCTCCAACACCACAGTTCAAAAGCATCAATTCTTCCATGCTCAGCTTTCTTAATAGTCGAACTCTCACATCCATATGTGACCACTGGAAAAACCATACCCTTGACTAGATGGACGTTTGTTGGCAAAGCAATTTCTCTGCTTTTTAAAATGCTGTCTAGGTTGGTCATAACTTTCCTTCCAAGGAGTAGCGTCTTATAATTTCATGGCTGCAGTCACCATCTACAATGATTTTGGAGCCCAAAAAATAAAATCTGACAGTTTCCACCATTTCCCCATCTATTTCCCATGAAGTAAAGGGACCAGATCCCATGGTCTTTGCATTCTGAATATTGAGCTTTAAGACAACTTTTTCACTCTCTTCTTTCACTTTCATCAAGAGACTCTTTAGTTCCTCTTCACTTTCTGCCATAAGGGTGGTGTCATCTGCATATCTGAGGTTATTGATATATCTCCCGGCAATCTTCATTACAGCTTGTGCTTCTTCCAGCTCAGCATTTCTCATGATATACTCTGCATATAATGTAGGTAAGCAGGGTGACAATATAAAGCCTTGATGTACTTGTTTTCTTATATGGAACCAGTCTGTTGTTCCATGTCCAGTTCTAAGTATTGCCTCCTGACCTGCATATAGGTTTCTGAAGAGGCAAGTCAGGTGGTCTGGTATTCACATATCTTTCAGAATTTTCCACAGTTTATTTTGATTCACACAGTCAAAGGCTTTGGCATAGTCAATAAAGCAGAGATAGATATTTTTCTGGAACTCTCTTGCTTTTTTGATGATCTAGTAGATGTTGGCAATTTGATCTCTGGTTCCTTTGCCTTTTCTAAAACCAGCTTGAACATCTGAAAGTTTATGGTTCATGTATTGCTGAAGCTCGGCTTGGAGAATTTTGAGCATTACTTTACCAGTGTGTGAGATGAGTGTAATTGTGTGGTAGTTTGAGCGTTCTTTGGCATTGCCATTCTTTGGGTTTGGAATGAAACTGACCTTTTGCAGTCCTGTGGCCACTGCTGAGTTTTCCAAATTTTCTGGTATATTGAGAGCAGCACTTCAGGATTTGAAATAGTTCAACTGGGATTCCATCACCTCCACTAGCCTTGTCTGTAGTTATGCTTTCTAAGGCCCACTTGACTTCACATTCCAGGATGTCTGGCTCTAGTTGAATGATCACAGCATTGTGGTTATCTGGGTCATGAAGATCTTTTTTGTACAGTTCTTCTGTATATTCTTGCCATTTCTTCTTAATATCTTCTGCTTCTTTTAGGTTCATACAATTTCTGTCCTTTATCGAGCCCATCTGTGCATGAAATGTTCCCTTGGTATCTCTAATTTTCTTGAAGAGATCTCGAGTCTTTCCAATTTTGTTGTTTTCCTCTATTTCTTTGCATTGTTCACTGAGGAAGGTTTTCTCATCTCTCCTTGCTATGCTTTGGATCTTTGCATTCAGATGCTTGTATCTTTCCTTTTCTCCTTTGCTTTTCACTTCTCTTCTTTCCACAGCTATTTGTAAGGCCTCCTCAGACAGCCATTTCGCTTTCTTGCATTTCTTTTCCATGTATATGGTCTTGATCCCTGTCTCCTGTACAATGTTACAAACCTAAGTCTATAGTTGATCAGGCACTCTATCTATCAGATCTAGTCCCTTAAATCTATTTCTCACTTCCACTGTATAATCATAAGGGATTTGATTTAGGTCATACCTGAATGATCTAG
>SJYX01022574.1:276956-303101 GCA_006410675.1 Oreotragus oreotragus | reverse complement strand
TTCCAAGGAGTAAGCGTCTTTTAATTTCATGGCTGCAGTCACCATCTGCAGTGATTTTGGAGCCCAAAAAAATAAAGTCTGACACTGTTTCCACTGTTTCCCCATCTATTTCCCATGAAGTGATGGGACCGGATGCCATGATCTTCGTTTTCTGAATGTTGAGCTTTAAGCCAACTTTTTTGCTCTCCTCCTTCACTTTCATCAAGAGGCTTTTTAGCTCCTCCTCACTTTCTGCCATAAGGGTGGTGTCATCTGCATATCTGAGGTTATTGATGTTGCTCCCGGCAATCTTGATTCCAGCTTGTGTTTCTTCCATTCCAGTGTTCCTCATGATGTACTCTGCATATAAGTTAAATAAGCAGGGAGACAATATACAGCCTTGACGTACTCCTTTTCCTTTTTGGAACCAGTCTGTTGGTCCATGTCCAGTTCTAACTGTTGCTTCCTGACCTGCATACAGATTTCTCAAGAGGCAGGTTAGGTGATCTATATTAATAGCTAATTATGTTACCTATTAGCTCTGTTTGCCCGTGAATAAAGCTAATCTACTGATACCAGTCATGGTGAAGGAAAGTGCACTGTTTACTGAAGGATGCCATGCAAGGGGTCCAATTCTCCACTGGATTAAATGACTCAAATTCCCCAATGGACTTCAGGGAAAGGTGCAGGAAAGGGTTGTGGGGTGTGTGATCAGCTCATGGCCTTCTTCCGATTGGTTGGTAGTGAGGTAATAGGGAGTCAACATCATTAACCTTCTGCTTCCAACCAGTTTGGGCTCTACATGCTTGTGGTTGGCATACAGTTAACTTCTTCCACCTGGTGAAGTGCAGTATCTGCAAAACAACTCAAAGGATATGACTCAGAACATTGTCTATAGCCCTTGTACCAAGTCACGTCAGTCGTTTCTAACTGTGAGTCTATGGACCATAGACCACCAGGCTCCTCTGTCCATTGGGAGTTTCCAGGCAAGAATACTGGAGTGGGTTGTCAAGCCCCCTCCAGGACGTCTTCCCAACCCAGGGATCGAACCAGTGTCTCATGTCTCCTGCACTGGCAGATTGATGCTTTATCACTAGCGCCACCTGGGAAGCCCCTTGAGGAGGAACTAAAGGTCGCTGACTTTGTTCAATGCCTTAACTACTTGTCTTGCTTGACTGTTTTCCTTTCTTTCTGCATTTTCTTACTTCTCTGATTAAATTTATTCTTTAGAACTCTGGGAAGGCCTAGGAAGCTAAAGTTTTTCTAAAACAAGAGGCAGGCAGAGGTCATGTGGATGGGTAGTCTGTCCTGGGAAGGCCCCATAGAATCCTGCTCCATTAAAGTTATACTTGTATTTTCCAATCTTTTAATTTTTTGATGAATTTAGTAATTTGTGTGTGTGGACACCTTGACTTACTTGTCATGAAAACAGCTGTGTTCCTAGTAACAATGAAAGACTAGCAAAATTTAGTCATTTCATATTTAGTATAATAATGTTTAGCCTCAATTTAGTTGAGACCTCACCTTAGTTTTTGTTTTTCAGTTTTTAGATATCTTACATATTTAAGGGCTTTTTTGGTGTTTGGCAAATCCCTATAATAAGACTTATCCCTTATAAACTGAGACTTAAAGATACGATGTTGAAATGAGTCATCACCTTGCATAAACACTGGAAGAAGGAAAGCTGGGAAGGATGAGGGGATGACAGAAGGAAGGGAAAAAAAGATACAGGAACAGAAGATAGAAGGGTTCAGAAAAGGATAAGAAAAAAGAAAGGATGGGAGGAAAAGGAGCGATAGAATAGAGCAAAGGGAAAGGAGAAAGAAGAAAATAGAAAGAAGCATTATTTGGCAGGAAGGTATAAGTATAATCTACAAGCAAAAATGTCAGCATCTAGAAACCTATGTATCCCAGTCAGATGCCTCTTTCCACTCTTCCCTGTGAATAAAGGAAGCTATAGGCTACAGTGGCTAATATCTAAGATATATAAACAGCTTCTACAACTCAATAGCAAAAACCCCCAAATAACTCAATTTTAAAAAATGGATAATGACCTTGAGTAGAACTTTCTCCAAAGAAAACATACGTACAGAGAAAATAGCATCTTTGGAAAAGTGAATTTTCTCCCCCAGTTCTCACAAAGAAGTGTACTGAAAGCAGAGAAAACATAGGAAATCTTAAAAATTTTGTCTTAATTTGTTTATTAACCCATTTATCTCCACTGTGAAGACTGGAGTCCACTATCTGAGAATTTTGCATTTACCCAGAAATTTATACCAACAAAGAAAGTTGTGATATGTGCCACCAAATACCCAATACTTGGGAGCAAAATCTCCTATTCATAAAATTTACTTTATTTCTGTAGACAGACTCTTCTGAAACAAAACCATTCTTAGATTATTTATCTTCATTAAAATCTTATTCTCATTAGAAGAAGAAATGACCAAGTGAATGTTTTTTGTTAATTTTGTAGTTATGTTTTACTGAAGAACAAACTTAATCACACACTGGAGTTTATTGAGGTGTTTATATGTTAGGAAATGTTACAAGATACTTTAGTATTAACAACTCTTTCTTCACTTTGGTGGTAGATTGACAGTTAAGATATAGGTTTTCTGTGGCTGTGCTGTAAGAATGCGTCATCAGGGATGTTAGTAACTATTATGCATAGTTTAAGTTAGACACTGTGTTACATCACTGAATTCTCATGATTACTTTGTTGAAAAGAAGTAACAGGCCCCAAATGGAGTCACTTGTGCGAAAGTGGCACATCAGCAAACCAAAATTTAATACCAAACCTAGTTGCAGTTTCAACCTATTTGGAGGATGTAGCTTAAACAGTCAGTCTTTTTCTGTGGCTGTGCTGTAAGAATGCGTCATCAGGGATGTTAGTAACTATTATGCATAGTTTAAGTTAGACACTGTGTTACATCACTGAATTCTCATGATTACTTTGTTGAAAAGAAGTAACAGGCCCCAAATGGAGTCACTTGTGCGAAAGTGGCACATCAGCAAACCAAAATTTAATACCAAACCTAGTTGCAGTTTCAACCTATTTGGAGGATGTAGCTTAAACAGTCAGTCTGAAATTTCCTGGTCAGCAGTAATGAAGTAATCTGCCTGACTGACCCCTTTCATCCTCCAAAGAAGGATGAGGTAGTCCACCTTTTCCTTCTTCCTGCTAGCTTCTACATGTAAAAGCTTTCCATTCTGTATGGCTCCTTAGAACTCTTTTTTTATTTGCTAGGTGGGATAGTTCTAGATTCACAAATTGTTGAATAAAACCAATTTGATCTTCAAATTTACCAGCTGAATTTTGTTTTAAGTGACCTTTGATGTAGATACTCTTATTTAGTGTTTGACTTCACATTCCAGGATGTCTGGCTCTAGCTGAGTGATCACACCATCGTGATTGTCTGGGTCATGAAGATCTTTTTTGTATAGTTCTTCTGTGTATTCTTGCCACCTCTTCTTAATAGCTTCTGCTTCTGTTAGGTCCATACCATTTCTGTCCTTTATCAAGCCCATCTTTGCATGAAATGTTCCCTTGGTATCTCCAATTCTCTTGAAGAGATCTCTAGTCTTTCCCATTCTGTTGTTTTCCTCTATTTCTTTGCATTGATCGCTGAGGAAGGCTTTCTTTTCTCTCCTTACTATTCTTTGGAACTCTGCATTCAGATGCTTCTATCTTTTCTTTTCTCCTTTGCTTTTCGCCTCTCTTCTTTTCAGTGCTATTTGTAAGGCTTCTCCAGACAGCCATTTTGCTTTTTTGCATTTCTTTTCCATGGGGATGGTCTTGATCCCTGTCTCCTGTCCAATGTTGCGAACCTCCATCCATAGTTCATTAGGCACTCTATCTATCAGATCTAGTCCCTTAAATCTATTTCTCACTTCCACTGTATAATCATAAGGAATTTGATTTAGGTCATACCTGAATGGTCTAGTTAGGGTATAACAAAATAATCAAGATCCGAATTACTGTACATCTTAGATCAGGCAATATCTTAACTATTTTTTAAGTAAGTGGTATTGAAAATAGTTTTTATGAAGCTAGTGTAATGACTCTTGCCTGGAAAATCCCATGGACGGAGGAATCTGGTGGGTTGCAGTCCATGACGTTGCTAAGAGTCAGACACGACTGAGCGACTTCACTTTCAGTTTTCACTTTCATGCATTGGAGAAGGAAATGGCAACCCACTCCAATGTTCTTGCCTGGAGAATCCCAGGGACGCGGGAGCCTGGTGGGCTGCCATCTATGGGGTCGCACAGAGTCGGACACAACTGAAGCGACTTAGCAGCAGCAGCAGCAGCAGCAGCAGCAGGGTAATGAGGCTTTTATATTTAAAAGTACTGTATTATGAAATTTCGAAATTTTGATTCTGTAATTGTGTGTTTTAAAGGGAAAAAAGTCATTTGTTAAAAGACCAAGTAAACTTATAGAGTAACCTATTAGTATATTAGGCAAAGCGTTGTTGCTATTTCACAACAGATAACCAATTTATATGTTTTTTCCTTCATTAGCCACATTTTCCATAAGACATGTGTTGACCCATGGCTGTTAGAACACAGGACTTGCCCCATGTGCAAATGTGACATACTCAAAGCTTTGGGAATTGAGGTAAGCATTGCTAAACTATTTATACAAAGGAACTTAAGCAGTATGTTATTTATATATCTTAACCTTCAGGAAGTTATCATCCTATTTTTTAACTATACAATGTGCTAGACTTATAGGTTATACCAAAAATGGAAACTACTTATATCATAGTGACAGTGAGATGCCATGTTGGACCACCTCTATTTTCCTCCTTCTCCCCCCTCCTCAGATGTACTTATGTGGTCAGAACCTGAAGTGATAATTGGCTGTTAGAACACAGGACTTGCCCCATGTGCAAATGTGACATACTCAAAGCTTTGGGAATTGAGGTAAGCATTGCTAAACTATTTATACAAAGGAACTTAAGCAGTATGTTATTTATATATCTTAACCTTCAGGAAGTTATCATCCTATTTTTTAACTATACAATGTGCTAGACTTATAGGTTATACCAAAAATGGAAACTACTTATATCATAGTGACAGTGAGATGCCATGTTGGACCACCTCTATTTTCCTCCTTCTCCCCCCTCCTCAGATGTACTTATGTGGTCAGAACCTGAAGTGATAACCCCAGCTGACTTCTGATACCCCTTGTTGTTTTTTACTATCTTGCTATTGCATTGCAACCAAACTTGTAGTTAAATGAGCCTGTAAAGTTTGAGAAAGTATAATAAATATTGAATTGTATTTCATAAGTGAAAAAGCTACCTGTTTCACAATACAAACAACAGAGAGTCAAGCTCAACAGAATCTTCCTGACTTGAGGAGATATATAGATGACAGTGATTGTCAATGCTCTTCCTGACTTGAGGAGATATATAGATGACAGCATAGGAATTTGTTTTTTGAGTGCGTTCCTTGTCTCAGGCATTATATTATGAAGTGTTCACCCAGATAAACATGTCAAATGTTGATGGCAGTCTGCCTGTAACATCTTTCACCCCATTGGACCTTGTTACTCCAGTGCTCTGGCTGGGACCAGCAAGAGATGTTTGTGATCGTCAAAAAATGGATTGTAAGTTTTAAAAGTCAAGAAACCTTGCTCTAAGAAGTCACCTATGAAGAAACTTTGTAATGATATGTCAAGGAAAAGCATGTACTCTCAGAGCCTGTTAATGTGGTCAAATGCTTTCCACAGGTGGATGTTGAAGACGGGTCAGTGTCTTTACAAGTTCCTGTATCCAACGAAACTTCCAGTAATGCCTCTCCTCATGAAGAGGATAACCGCAGTGAGACTGCTTCATCTGGATATGCTTCAGTTCAGGGAGCAGATGAACCACCTTTGGAGGAACATGCACACTCAGCAAGTGAGCACCAGGCTGAGGGGCCCCAAGTGCCCCACAAATGATCCGCTGGAGATTAGACACCAGGCAGTGTACTCCTGTTTTCCAGCATTTATTCTGTTCATCCATTAACACAATTAACACATTCCAGGTTTTTTCTAGTGACAGTGATGCAATGCAGGATGCACCCCTCTTTTGACTTAATATACACATATTCAAATAGACCTGAAACAGATGAAATGCATTAAGAATGGGGATTATTCACAGAAGAAAATATTTTTTTTCCTTGGAAGGTTGCTCTCCAATGCATTTAAGTGTTGATTTATTAACTTACAGAGGCTAAGGACAAGTTTTCAACTTTGGAAGCCATTCTTTATTGCATATCAACCAGAAATTATGATAAAGAAGTTATATAATGATAAAATATAATTTAATTTCCAAAACCTTGATTTATACACAACTTCTCCAGAACCACCCCCTCCTTTTTTTTCCCACATGGGAAACTGTGTTTAAGAACAGTGTGCTGCCACCTGTTATTTGCCATGAAATGAACAAACCTTGGAAACTAAAAGTGAATGTATTAATTTCAAAATAGTAATGCCATACCAGTAGACAGATTTTAGGGAATTCTGTTACATGTTTTCTTAGAGAAAACCCCTATACAAATTATTTTCTCTTTCTTTAACTTCCACCTTTGTCTTTTGGGTTTTGTTGGTTTGATAGTGTTTCCTCATTCCCCTTTTGAGATGACCTAATTCTGGCCTAAAAAATAGGAGGAAATGAAATGTCAAGATGACTTGTAAAAGTTTCAGCTTCCTATGACATGAACCTTTGTCCTTGGTAGGCTTATCAGTGCCATAGATACCATTTGTACAGAGGTCACGAGAATACTATCATGTAAACACAAAGCTCATATTGTAATCTAATCTTTGAACATTTCATAGAGTACAAAGTAGTCATAAGAATCTTAATAATCTGTGTTTTATTCTACCTATAATAGATAATCATTGTCTCTTAGCCTCAGATGAATTTTTGGTTCCTGTGACTGTGTGATAATAGAATTCAGTGAAGAGAAAGGAGAGGGTATGGCATAATTCAGTTTAGCAGCATTGGTAGTTCAGTGGTAGAATTCTTGCCTGCTATGCAGGAGGCCTGAGTGTATGGGATAATTCAGTTTATTGCCAGGTCAGTTTAAAAGAAGAAGAAAAGGTCCCAACCTACTATTTTGGTGTTCTGTTTTTATGGGGGAGGGTAGAAGGCAGAACAGTTTTTGCAGAGAATTTGAAAAGCAAATAAAATGACAATTCATATTCCTTCTCCTGTATTCTTTATCTGCATAAATGGTAGGAACACCAACCCAGGTGCCTCAATCCAGAAACTTAGGGAAAATCCTAGATTCTTCCCTCTCCCTTTCCTTTTGATTCAATATAATTTTTCCTTTAATCCACCTCCTAATTTCTAACCTTAATTCAACAGTCATACTTTGAACCACTCTCTTCTTTCTGCCCATTCCTTCCATTCTTCCTCCACCAAAAAATTGGGGAAGTCAAGTCCAACTCCTGTTCCTCCTTTAACACTTGCTCCCCTTTGAGTTTGAAGGAGAATAGATACATATATATGGATGGCTGAGTCCCTTTGCTGTTCACCTGAAACTATCATAACATTGTTAATTGGCTTTCAGTTCAGTTCAGTTCAGTTGCTCAGTCGTGTCTGACTCTTTGCGACCCCATGAATTGCAGCACGCCAGGCCTCCCCGTCCATCACCAACTCCTGGAGTTCACTCAGACTCACGTCCATCAAGTTGGTGATGCCATCCAGCCATCTCATCCTCTGTCATCCCCTTTTCCTCCTGCACCCAATCCCTCCCAGCATCAGAGTCTTTTCCAATGAGTCAACTTCTTGCATGAGGTGGCCAAAATACTGGAATTTCAGCTTTAGCATCAATCCTTCCAAAGAAATCCCAGGGATGATCTCCTTCAGAATGGACTGGTTGGATCTCCTTGCAGTCCAAGGACTCTCAAAAGTCTTCTCCACCACCACAGTTCAAAAGCATTGATTCTTCGGCACTCAGCCTTCTTCACAGTCCAACTCTCACATCCATACATGACCACTGGAAAAACCATAGCCTTGACTAGACGGACCTTTGTTGGCAAAGTAATGTCTCTGCTTTTCAATATGCTATCTAGGTTGGTCATAACTTTCCTTCCNTCTTTGGTCTGTCTCTTATACACATCTAGATGTGTATAAGAGACAGTACATGACCACTGGAAAAACCATAGCCTTGACTAGACGGACCTTTGTTGGCAAAGTAATGTCTCTGCTTTTCAATATGCTATCTAGGTTGGTCATAACTTTCCTTCCAAGGAGTAAGCGTCTTTTAATTTCACGGCTGCAGTCACCATCTGCAGTGATTTTGGAGCCCAGAAAAATAAAGGCTGACATTGTTTCCACTGTTTCCCCATCTATTTCCCGTGAAGTGATGGGACCGGATGCCATGATCTTCATTTTCTGTATCTTAGTTTTATTTTGTATTTGTATCTTAGTTTTATTTTGTATTGGGCTTAGCCCAATACAAAATAAAATGTTGAAAAGAAAACTTGCTCCCCTGAGAAGCCTATCTTCAGTTACATGTGTGGCCCTACTGTCTACTTCCACTGAACTTCTATCATTGCACTTATTGCACTGAATTGTATTAAAACCTTAAAAAGTCCGTTTGGGTAGGGACGGTGTCTTATTGTTCACTATTGTACACCCAGCACCTAGTACAAGCTTCCTCATAGCAAATACTCAAATAAGTGTTGAATGAGTGACCACACAGAATAGATTTTTTCCCACTCACACAACTAGAGAAAAGCCCGCACAGCAAATAAGACCCAGCACAGCCAAAAATAAATAAATAAATAAATAAAAAGAATAATAGTTTAACCCAAATAAATGGTGTTTGTTTTCCTTAGTAAGAATAAAGTAATATGTTTCCTGTAACTATAATATAAATTAGACAGAGATGTTTAAGCTGTGTGGAGTAGATTTGTTTCAACATTAGGAAACCAGAAGTTTTATTAAATATAAAATTAGCCCTGATTTAAAGTCATGTATTTTAAGATAAGCTTCTAACAACTAAGGGAAGTATTTCTTTGTATTTTAGTTGTAATTTTTTATTTTACAGTTCAACTGTGGCCCCCAGTCATCATTAGTATGCTGAGATTGTGAGATATTCTAATTTACACCTAATAGTTTGTGGAAAAGTTACACATACAGACATATTCATCTTTACCCTGCCTTTTCTTCACTTTTAGAAGCTATATGCTATTTCTAAAGTCAGTAAGAGATACCAAAAACCAAACCAGTCTAAGAATACCCATTATAAAGTCAACAACCTATGTTACTTCCTCATATGATTGGATTTTGTTCAGACACTAAATGTTTGAGGCATGCCAAATATACAACCATCACAAGTGTGAGCACCCAAATAAATGGATATATAGAATTGGTACGGCCTTGGGGTAAAATCCTCCCATTCAGAGAGTCAGAGCAAAAATAAAAGTTAAGAAATTTAAGCTTAGTTTCCTAATACTTAATTATGCTTTTCAAACAAATCAAATATTAAATTGACTTAATCCAACATCTTTGAAGGTGAATGTTAGAGTGACTTTTGTGACTACTTAAAATGTAATCATGGATAGAAGTGGCATACTTGCCATCCCTTTTATATATTGATATTTGGGGTTTCATAATTTAAGGGTTACTTTTCCTTCTTGGCTACTTCTCCTATAGTTTAGAGATACTGCTAATAGATAAATTGGTGCCTCAGTCATATGTCTTAAATTAAGAGAATATACTTTGCTTTGAGGGAGAAGCAGATAGCAACCCACTCCATTATTCTTGCCTGGAGAGTCCCATGGATGGAGGAGCCTGGCAGGATGCAGTCCACGGGTTCGCAAGAGTCAGACATGATTGAGTGACTAAACCACCACCACCACTTTGCTTTGAGATCAGACGACAACCGTGAATTTTTAAATTGGTCCTGCAAAAACATTAGAACAGCAAAATTTAACATTAATAGTAAAGTAGACTTGTCAACTGGAGGAGGAAATGGCAACCCATACCAGTATTCATGCCTGGAAAATCCTGTGGACAGAGGAGCCTGGTGGGCTATGGTCCACAGGGTTGCAAAGAGTCAGACTCAACTGAGCACACACACACTCACACACAATTATATATTCATTGTTTTGGCATCTTTCCTATTAACCACTGATTATTATGGTGCTAGTTGGTTTAAATAGCTTCGAAAACATACAGTTGGTTAGTTTGTGCCTGTGTGTTCCATCATTGTGCTGAGTTGTACTAGAGCACTGGTTTTCAAACTTAAGCATACCTTGAGTCACCTAGAGATCTTGTTTAAACAGAGGGGAGGGCCTTCCCTGGTTCAGTGGTTAAGAATCCGCCTTGCAATGCAGCGGACACAGGTTCAAATCCCTGGTCTAGGAAGATCCCGTATGCTGTGGGCCAACTAAGCCCCTGCACTGCAACTTGAAGCCAGCTCTCTAGAGCCCATGCTCTGCAAGGACAAGCCACAGCAATGAGAAACCCATGCATTGCAGCTAGAGAGTAGCGCCCACTTGCTGCAACTAGAGAAAGCAACAAAGACCGAGCACAGCCAAAATAAAATAAATGAATAAAAGTTTATTAAAAAAAAAAAACAAAACAGAGTGGCAACCACTAGTTTCTGATTCAATAGGTTTGAGATGGGCCCTGAGAATTTTCATTTCTAAGAAATTTCCAGGTGGTAATGATACTGCTTGTCCAGGGACCACACTTTGAGAACCACAGAATAGGGCCCCTAGTTCTTAATACTTGCTGCACATTAGAATCACCCAGAAGAACTTTAAACATTACTGATACCTGGACTCTACCCCAAAATAGTTCAATCAGAATCCATGAGATGTGGGGCTCAAACACAGGTTTTTTGTTTTTTTTTATAATTTCAGCCTGACTTAAAAAATGTTTCAAAAATAGTAAAAAAGAATGCCCATCACTGAACTTCTCCAAGTGTTAACATCGTATATAACCATATACAGTTATCAAAATCAGGAAATTGTATGATAAAATGTTGGTAACTAAATTGAACTTACTCAAATTTCACCAGTTGACCCATTAATGTCCTTTTTCTGTCCTAGGATCCCACATTGCATTTCCTCTTCTCTCATTTCCCCCCAATTTTATTGAAATATACTTGACATATAACCAGAGAAAGATTAGATACCAAATATATCATCTCAAATAATTACAAATTGTGTGTGTGTGTTTGTGTGTGTGTGTGGTGAGAACATTTAAGATCTACGCTTAGCAACTTTCAAGTATTTACTACCGTATTGTTAACTGTAGTCACCATGTTATATATTAAATTCCCAAGAACTTATTCATCTTATAACTGGAAACTTGTATCCTTTGATGGACATTTCTCCATTCCCCCCCTGCTTCTAGCCTCTTGCAACCACCATTCTCTGTTTCTATGAATTTGACTTTTTAAAAAAAGATTCCACATATAAGTGTTATCATACAGTGTTTGTCTTTCTCTGTGTGGCTTATTTCACTTAGCACAGTGTCCTCAAGATCTATCCATGTTGCAAATGGCAGTATCTCCTTCTTTCTCATGGCTGAGTAATATTCCTGTGTGTGTGTGTGTGTACATATATATGCATCTCATGTTTTCTTTGTCTGTTGATCAGTCAATAGAAACAGGTTACTTCTGTGTCTGGCTATTGTGAATAATGCTGCAGTGAACATGGAGGTGCAGCTGTCTCTTCAAGATAATGCGTTCATTTCCTTTGGGTATATACCCAGAAGTTGGATTGCTGGATGCTATGGTAGTTCTATTTTTAGTTTTTTTGAGAACATGTTTCCCATAGTGCTGTACCAATATACATTCCCACCAACTGTGCACCAGAGTTCCTTTTTCTTCACATCCTTGCCAACACTCATCTGTTATCATTTTGATAATAGCTATTCTAATAAGCGTGAGGCAATATCTCATTGTGGTTTTGATTTGCATTTCCCTGATGATTAGTGATGAACATCTTTTTATGTACTTGTTGGCCATTTGTATCCACATATCTTCTTTGGGGTGCTTCCCAGATGGGTCAGCAGTAAATATTCTGCCTGCCAATGCAGGAGCCACAGGAGATGCAGGTTCAATCCTTGGGTCAGGAAGATCCCCTGGAGGAGGAAATGGCATCCCACTCCAGTGTTCTTGTCTGGAAAATCCTATGGACAGAGGAGCCTGGTGGGCTGCAGTCCATGGGGGCAAAGAGTTGGAGATGACTGAGCAACTGAGCATGCACACATGTCTTCTTTGGAAAAATATCTTTTCCCCAAAAAATTTCAATTCTGCCCAGTTTTAAATCAGATTATTTACTTTTCTGCTATTGAATTGTATGTGTTCCTTATATATTTTGGGTATTAACTCCTTACCTGATATGTGGTTTGCAAATATTTTCTCCCATTTTGTAGCTTGCCTTTTCATTCTTTTGATTATTTCTTTTGCTGAGCAGAAGCTTTTTGATTTGATGTAGTCCCATTTGTTGATTTTGGCATTTAAGTCCTTAATCTATTTAGAGTTCATTTTTTAAAATTTAAGTTTATTTATTTTAACTGGATGCTAATTACTTTACAATTTTGTATTGGTTTTGCCATACATCAGCATGAATCTGCCACGGGTGTACACGTGTTCCCAATCCTGAACCCACCTCCCTCCCCGTACCATCCCTCTGGGGAAGTACTGTGAGATGGGGGTCTGGTTTCATTCTGTTGCGTATTTATCCACGTTACCCAACACCATTTATTGAAGACTGTCTTCCCAACTGGATGTTTTTGGTTCCCTTGTCAAATATTAGTTCATCTCACACATGTGAGGCAGGTGAGATCTTAGCTCCCTGACCAGGGATCCAACCCACAGCCCCTGCATTGGAAGCTTGGAATCTTAACCACTGTACAACCAGGGAAGTCCCTATATACGTCCTTTATGTTTGGATATGTTCTTTCTATACCCAATCTGCTGAGAGGTCCACATTACATTTAAATGTCATGTCCTTTTAGTCTTAATATGTGACTGTTTCTAAGTCTTCATTTTTCTTGACTCTGACACCTCTGAAGGCCACCAGTTAGTTACTTTGAAGAATAGCCTTCAATTTGGAATTGTCTGCTGTTCCCCAATGATTAAATTCATTGTCCATTGTCTATTTCTGGCAAGAAAACCACATATCTTCTCTTGTCTGCCTGATATCACATAATGAGGCACATTATGCCCATGTCTTATTATCACTGTTTTTAACTTTGTTCACTTGGTTAAGGTGGTATCTGCCAAGCCTCTTCTTTTAAAATTATTGTTTTTCCCTTTATTGTTTTATAGAGAGACACTTGGAAGCTGCAAATGTCCTGTTTCTCGTCATAATTTTTACCTACTAATTTTAGCAATCATTGATAGTTCTTGCTTACAATAATTATTACTGAAGTATGTGCCAAATGGTGATTTTCTATTTCCATCCTTCTTTCTACATTAATTAAGCTTCTAATTTAAAGAAGAGCTATCATTTCTCCACTTATTTATTCAACTATTTATAATAATATGGACTCACAGACTCACTTCTTTTTCTCCATAATATTATTCTCATGATTTATTCATGCTTAGATTGTCCTAGATTTGTTCATTGGGAACTCCCTCAAGTTGGTTGATTTTCTTTCAAAATAACCGCCCTCCTCCCCTTTTTTTTTGAGCACTTCCTTACTTTCTATTATCACAAGATGTTCTAGGCCAAGGATTGGCAAACTTTTTCTGTAAAGGGCCAGATAGTAGGCTTTGAAGACTTTAGGTCTTTGTTGCTTTGGGGGCTGGACAGTGTTGTTTTATCTTCCAGCCTCTTAAAAATGTCAAAATCACTCTTAGCTATGGATTTGGCCTGCGAGCTGTAGTTTGCTGGCCCCTGGGCTAGAATCTAGGTTAATCTGCTCTCTTGCCCTAACCCTAGAATCAGGGAGTGGGGGCTTTTATTGGAGAACAGCACCTCAGAATCAAGATCGGGCATTAGGTACGCTCATTGCTTTTGGAGTATCATTGCTATTAGCCCTTTAAAGGAACAAAGGGAGGAAATATGTGTATGTACTCACACAAATATACACACATCTACATTCACCTATCTGAAGAACAGCTAGTTCATACTGATGTATGATTCTAATCCAACATCACAGAGTTTATTCTAGCCTTCCTCTTTCCTTACTTTTAACTCCATTCTTGGACATTGAGAAACCCGGCTGTTATTATCCTCAATATATTTACTTATTTGTTCAATCCTAAAGTACATGTAAGTTGTAACATTGCCAGCGTACCCTTGTGAAGAACAATTTCACTAACCAGTGTAGTTCTTTGGTTTTAACCTTATAGGATATAGTCAAAATATCATTTTCCAAAATTACTTAGGTTGGTTCTTTTCTTTCCCACTCTCTTCAGAACGATTATATATATTTCATCTGTAAAATAATTATATTCACTTGTTACTACTTGTATTCCATTTTGGGAACTCCCTTCACAACTTCCTGGTTGATTAGCTTTAGTCCTTCTGTCTATGTATCTATCAGTTGGTAAAGAATCTGCCTACAATGCAGGAGACACAGGAGATGTGGGTTCAATCCCTGGGTTGGGAAGATCCCCTGGAGAAGGAAATGACAACCAGTATTCTTGCCTGGGAAATCCCATAGACAGAGGAACCTGGCAGGCTACAGTCCATGGGGTCACAAAGAGTTGGACTTGACTGAGCATGTACACAGATCTATCTTATCAGTCTCTCTATGTATATGAAAAAGCATAGATAATTTTTTAAAGTGCCCAGGTGATTCAAACATGAAGTTGATTTTAAGAGCTATTATATTTAGAATAGAGAAGAAGCAGAAGACATAACTGTTGCTGTTAAGGATGCTATAATGTAGGTAAAAATAAGCCCATGTGTGAATCAACAAAATAGTAATTGTAAATTAATATAATGCCATGAATGCTTTAGGGCTTCCCTGGGCGCAGTGGTAAAGAACCTGCCTGCCAGTGCAGGAGATACCAGAGGCAAGGGTTCGATTCCTGGGTTGGGAAGATCCCCTGGAGGAGGAAATAGCAACCCACTCCAGTATTCTTGCCTGGGAAATCCCATAGACAGAGGAGCCTGGCAGGGTACGATCCATAGGGTCACAAAGAGTCAGGCACAACTGAAGCGACTGAGCACACACATATAAGTGCTTTATGTAAGGCAGCAAAATCATATTAAAGAAACAGGGAATTAGTGTGATAATCAGAGTGTGATTGAATTAGATAAGAAAGACTTCTTAGACGTGTGTGTTGAATTTTGTCTTAAAGAACAGAGAGGTATTTTCTTTCTGGCTTACTTCACTCTGTATAATAGGCTCCAGTTTCATCCACCTCATTAGAATTGATTCAAATGTATTCTTTTTAATGGCTGAGTAATACTCTATTGTGTATATGACCAAGACAGTATACTAACACATATATATGGAATTTAGAAAGATGGTAACCATAACCCTGTATGCGAGACAGCAAAAGAGACACAGATGTTTAGAACAGTGTTTTGGACTCTGTGGGAGAGGGCGAGGGCAGGATGATATGGGAGAATGGCATTGAAACATGTATAATATCATATATGAAATGAATTGCCAGTCCAGGTTCGATGCAGGATACAGGATGCTTGGGGCTGGTGCACTAGGATGACCCAGAGGGATGGTACGGGGAGGGAGGTGAGGGGGGGGGTTTCAGAATTGGGAACACATGTACACCTGTGGTGGATTCATGTTGATGTATGGCAAAACCAATACAATATTGTAAAGTAAAATAAATAAATAAATATTTTTTAAAAAAGAACAAAGGGGTAAAAGCATCCTAAAATTGCCATTTTAAAAAATTTATTAATTTTAATTGGAGACTAATTACTTTACAGTATTGTGGTGGGTTTTGCCATACATTGACATGAATCAGCCACAGGTATACATGTGTCCCCCATCCCAAACCCCCCTCCCACCTTCCTCCCCATCCCATCCCTCTGGGTTGTCCCAGTGCACTGGCTCTGAGTGCTCTTTTTCCTGCATCGAACTGGGACTGGTGATCTGTTTCCCATATGATAATATACATGTTTCAATGCTATTCTCTCTAATCATCCCACCCTCGCCTTCTCCCGCAGAGTCCAGAAGTCCACTCTTATATCTGTGTCTCTTTTGCTGTCTCACATATAGGGTCATTGTTGCCATCTTTCTAAATTCCATATATATGCGTTAATATTCTGTACTGGTGTTTTTTCTTTCTGACTTACTTCACTCTGTATAATAGGCTCCAGTTTCATCCACCTCATTAGAATTGATTCAAATGTATTCTTTTTAATGGCTGAGTAATACTCTATTGTGTATATGACCAAGACAGTATACTAACACATATATATGGAATTTAGAAAGATGGTAACCATAACCCTGTATGCGAGACAGCAAAAGAGACACAGATGTTTAGAACAGTGTTTTGGACTCTGTGGGAGAGGGCGAGGGCAGGATGATATGGGAGAATGGCATTGAAACATGTATAATATCATATATGAAATGAATTGCCAGTCCAGGTTCGATGCAGGATACAGGATGCTTGGGGCTGGTGCACTAGGATGACCCAGAGGGATGGTACGGGGAGGGAGGTGAGGGGGGGGGTTTCAGAATTGGGAACACATGTACACCTGTGGTGGATTCATGTTGATGTATGGCAAAACCAATACAATATTGTAAAGTAAAATAAATAAATAAATATTTTTTAAAAAAGAACAAAGGGGTAAAAGCATCCTAAAATTGCCATTTTAAAAAATTTATTAATTTTAATTGGAGACTAATTACTTTACAGTATTGTGGTGGGTTTTGCCATACATTGACATGAATCAGCCACAGGTATACATGTGTCCCCCATCCCAAACCCCCCTCCCACCTTCCTCCCCATCCCATCCCTCTGGGTTGTCCCAGTGCACTGGCTCTGAGTGCTCTTTTTCCTGCATCGAACTGGGACTGGTGATCTGTTTCCCATATGATAATATACATGTTTCAATGCTATTCTCTCTAATCATCCCACCCTCGCCTTCTCCCGCAGAGTCCAGAAGTCCACTCTTATATCTGTGTCTCTTTTGCTGTCTCACATATAGGGTCATTGTTGCCATCTTTCTAAATTCCATATATATGCGTTAATATTCTGTACTGGTGTTTTTTCTTTCTGACTTACTTCACTCTGTATAATAGGCTCCAGTTTCATCCACCTCATTAGAACTGATTCAAATGCCATTTTTTTTTAAAGATGAAAATCTACAGCTGGTAAACCATGAAGCAAATTCCATGGCAGTGGATGTTGTTCCTCACGTTGACAACCCAACCTTTGAAGAAGATGAAAGTCCTGATCAGGAGACCACTGTTCGAGAAATTAAATCATAAAATTGGTATCAATAGAAAACTTGAACCTTTAGTAATAACAGAACTGCCAATCAGGGCCTAGTTTACTACTAAGGAACTGGATAAACTTAATAAATTAAGAATGATACTGAAAGTGCTGAGATGACTAATATTATGCTTTAGTTAAATGACTTAAAATATTAAACCTATTAACTTTTTCCACAAACACATTATAATATTTTTCATAGGCAAGTTTCCTCTTGATAGCAGTAGCAACATTTTTAAACATTCAAAACTCTTGTCAAGTAATCATGTTTTCCATTTATAACAATTTTCTTATCAAAACATCTTGCTTTTAAAATGTGGAACAGCTATAATCACTTTATTTTATGATAGTATCTTAATTACTACTACTTTAGCTTGGGCTATATGTGTCAGGGTTTTTCTCCAGGTGCTTATATTGATCTGGAATTGTAATTTAAAAAACAATGCAAACTTAGGCTAGTACTTCATGAAATATCTATTTAAGCTGCATTAAGTTGATAGAACAAGATTAAATCAAAATACTCATTTTAACAATTTCTTATTTTTAAAATCAGGCTAAATTTACTTCATTTGAGTGTCAAGCATAGTTTTTTAGAGAATATGGACTGGACTGGATTGATTGGTATATTAATGACACCAATTTGACAAAAGATCATAGACACAAACTTTCCTTACAAAAACACTGTATAAGTATTTCTCAAACCTTACTTATGGGACTTTCAAAAGTAGAACATATAAATCATCATGCCATTTGAAAATGATTATGAATAAGTCACACAAAAATTGGTAATTGATCTCTGTGTATAAATTTGTCTACAGAAATTAGTCTATAGAAAATGTTTTCCAAACAAAGTTGACTGAAAATTGAGTTTACATTTTACCAAAATGGGCTTTATAAAATAACATTAGGTAAAATAAAATTCTATCTATGTAGCTATAAATTTTGTGAATGCATTTTCTTGGTGTTTGAAAAAGAATTGGTGTTGGGGGGGAGAATTCCAGGTGCCTTAATATAAAGTTTGAAGCTTCATCCACCAAAGGTAAATAGAGCTATTATAAAAATGCACTTTATATTTTCTGTGGCTTATCTTTGGTTTTAGAATTTTGTTTCCAGTACAAATTCCAGCAGAATTTAAGCAAAAGCAGAATAGACATGTATTTTTGTTGGCTAAATGTAGAGTGGATGAAACCATTGCATTCTTGTACACTGATTTGAAATGCTGTAAATAGGTCCCGATTTGTATTGATTCTCTTTAAATATAAAATGTAAATAAAATATTCCAATAAAAGTTTGTGTCTGGTATTTAGTAATCATATACTAACTTTTAACATATGCTTGGATTTAGGAGGAAAAAGGTTTAATGTAAATATCTGTTGATATATTTGATTAATAAAAACTAAAACTTTAGTATTTGGGCTTCCCTGGTGGCTCAGATGGTAAAAAAAAAAATTCACCTGCAATGCAGGAGACCTGTCTTCTATTCCTGGGTTGGGAAGATCCCCTAGAGGAGGTCATGGCAACCCACTCCAGTATTCTTGCCTGGAGAATCCCCATGGACAGAGGAACCTGGCAGGCTACAATCCATGGGGTCACAGAGTTGGACATGACTGAGTGACTAAGCACANTGCAATGCAGGAGACCTGTCTTCTATTCCTGGGTTGGGAAGATCCCCTAGAGGAGGTCATGGCAACCCACTCCAGTATTCTTGCCTGGAGAATCCCCATGGACAGAGGAACCTGGCAGGCTACAATCCATGGGGTCACAGAGTTGGACATGACTGAGTGACTAAGCACAGCACAGCGTGTTTACATATTTCACTGCATAGTGAGGAACTGCTGCCATTATAAAATAACTGAATCTATCATGAATTATTTTTAAATGTCAGCAAGGTAAATAATGAGGTTGACCACTGACAAGTTTTTTTCTTTTTCTTTTTTTATTGGAGGACAATTGCTCTGCAATATTGTGTTGGCCTCTGCCACACATCAACACAGATCAGTCACAGGTATACATATGTCCCCTCTCTCCAGAACCCCCCTCCTATTGATCACTGAAAATTTAAGGTTAGAAAAGGACTATGATGCCAGTCCATCTTTATACTGCTGCTGCTGTTTAATCGCTTCAGTCATGCCTGACTCTGTGTGACCCTATGGATTGTAGCCCACCAGGCTCCTCTGTCCATGGGGATTCTCCAGGCAAGAATGCTGGGGTAGATTGCCATGCCCTCCTTCAGGGGATCTTCCCAACCCAGGGATCAAACCCAGGTCTTCTGCACTGCAGGCAGATTCTTTATCACTAAGCCACCAGGGAAATGTCCATCTTTATATTACAGAAAACATAAGGCCACTCTATTGCTTTATAATTACCTTTTCCTTCAGTCTTCTCTTTGGAAGTATCATTCTTTGGATGCTTTTAATGGGTTAAAAGCAGCTCTTTATTTTGGCAAACATGTAAAGAATAAACAGTTGTTTGAAACACTTCAGAACCATGATTATGAAATCCAGGATATACAAATGTCTTATGTGGCAATATGCCCAACGTGTGTGATGCCACACTATAAAGTTTCTCTAAATTCTTAGGCAGTTTCTCTGTATTCTTAGGAAGTTAATCATCTCAAGCTTTGCAGAGGTTCTTCTGGGGAGGCATTTATAATTTTTGAACATTTACTAGGTGTATGAACATACAATTTATATACCAAAAATTTGGCCATTGTAAATGTATGGTTCTAAAGATGAATAAAATTGTGCTCACCACAAGTGAATTTGAGAACATTAACCAGGAGATCAGTCCTGGGTATTCATTGGTAGGACTGATGTTGAAGCTGAAACTCCAATACTTTGGCCACCTGATGTGAAGAGCTGACTCATTTGTAAAGACCCTGATGCTGGGAAAGATCGAGGGCAGGAGGAGAAGGGGTCGACAGAGGATGAAATGGTTGGATGGCATCACTGACTCAATGGACATGGGTTTGGGTGGACTCTGGGAGTTGGTGATGGACAGGGAGGCCTGGCGTGCTGCAGTTCATGGGGGTCAGAAAGAGTCGGACACAACTGAGCGACTGAACTGACTGACTGACATTATCCCCTAAAATCCCTTCATATCCATTTTTAGTCAGTTTCTGCTCCCATTCCTAGACCCAGGGAACCATCAATTAGCCTTTTGTCTCTATGGATTTGCCTATTCTGGACATTACATTTAAATGGAATCACACAATATATGGTCTTTTGTGACTGCCTTCTTCTACTTAGCATATTTTCAAGGTTTATCCATGTTGAAGCATGCATCAGTATTTCATCCTTTTTAATTGCTGAATAATATTCCAGTCTATGGGTATTCCATATCTGGTTATCCATTCATCAGCTAAGGAACACTTGGATCGTTACCACTTTATGGCCATTACGGCTAATGTTCCTATGAACATTCATGTACAAGTCCTTGTGTAGATTTATGCTTTCAATTCTCTTGGGTATATGCAAAGAAGAGGAATCCATGTCACTTGTGAATTTTCTTCCTGGAATTATATTTTGATATAAATAAGAGTTTGAGCAACAGACTTCATTATTTTCACATAGTCAAAATATAGGGCTTCCCTGGTGGCTCAGTGGTAAAGAATCTGCTTGCCAATGCAGGAGATGGGGGTTCAATCCTTGGGTCGGGGAGATCTCCTGGAGAGGAAATGGCAACCCACTCCATTCTTCCTGCTGAGAAATCCCATGGACAGAGGAGCTTCGGAGGCTACAGTCCATGAGGTTGCAAAAGTGTTGAATATAACTTAGAAACTAAACAACAACATGACATTCAAAATATAGGCTGATATTTTTAAACAGTGACAGTAGATATATTTGTATGTATAGGTATTCTCCAACTTAAGATGGTGGGGTTTTATGAGAATTCATTTGTAAAAGTCACGTTGTGTTAAGATCATGGAAGAAATCAAAAAAGAAAGCAAAATATGCATAGAAACAAATGAAAATGAAACCATGACAACCCAAAACCTATAAAAGCAATGCTAAGAGGGAGGTTCATAGCAATACAAGCCTACCTCAAGAAACAAGAGAAACATCAAATAAATAACATAACTGTACGCCTAAAGCAACTAGAAAAAGAAGAACAGAAGAAACCCAAAGTTAGTAGAAGGAAAGAAATCATAAAAATTAGGGCAGAAATAACTGAAAAAGAAATGAAGACTATAGCAAAAATCAACAAAACTAAAAGCTGGATCTTTGAGAAGATAAATAGACAAACTGTTAGCCAGACTCATCAAGAAAAAAAAGAAATCAATAAAATTAGAAATGAAAATGGAGAAATCATGACAACACAGAAATACAAAAGATTATAAGAGACTACTATGGCCAATTATATGCCAATAAAATGGACAACTTGCACGAAACTGACAAATTCTTAGAAAAGTATAACGTTCCAAAACTGAACCAGGCAGAAACAGAGAATCTTAACAGACCCATCACAAGCATGGAAATCAAACTGTAATCAAAAATCTTCCAACAAAGAAAAGCCCAGGACCAGATGGCTTCACAGGTGAATCCTACCAAAAATTTAGAGAAGAGCTAACACCCATCCTATTCAAACACTTCCAGAAAATTGCAGAGGAAGGTAAACTCTCAAACTCATTCTATGAGGCCACCATCACCCTAATACCATAATCAGACAAAGATGCCACACACACACACAAAAAAAAAATTACAGGCCAATATCAATGATGAACATATATACAAAACCCTCAACAAAATGCTAGTAAAGAGAATCCAACAACATATTAAAAAGATCATACATACATCATGACCAAGCAGACTGTATTCCAGGGATACATTCTTCAATATCACAAATCAAACAATGTGATACACCATTATAACAAATTGAAAGATAAAAACCATATGATTATCTTAATACATGCAGAGAAAGCCCTTGACAAAATTCAGCACCCATTTATGATAAAAAAAAAAAAACTCTCCAGAAAGCAAGCATGGAAGGATCAGACCTAAACAAAATAAAAGCCTTATACAACAAACCCACAGAAAACATTATCCTCAATGGTGAAAAATTGAAAGCACTTCCTCTAAAATCAGGAACAAAAGAAGTGTTCCCACTCTCACCACTACTATTCAACATAGTTTTGGAAATCCTAGCCACAGCATTCAGAGAAGAAAAAGAAATAAAAGGAATCCAGATTGGAAAAGAAAAAGTAAAACTCTCACTGTTTGCAGATGACATGATCCTCTACATAGAAAACCCTAAAGATACCACCAGAAAATTGCTAGAGCTAATAAATTAATATAGTAAAGTTGCAGGATATAAAATTAATACACAGAAATCCCTTGCATTCCTATACACTAAAAATGAAAAAACAGAGAAATTAAGGAAATAATCCCATTCACCATTGCAACAAAAAGAATAAAATACTTAGGAATAAATTTACCTAAAGAAACAAAAGGCATATATATATAAAACTATAAAATAGTGATGAAAGAAATCAAAGGTGACACAAATAGATGGAGAAACATACCATGTTGATGGATCAGAAGGATCAATACAGTGAAAATGAATATATACTCAAAGCAATCTATAGATTCAATAGATTGAAGCTACCAACAGTATTCTTCACAGAACTAGAACTGTCAGGGAACATTTAACAGGAGGATTCCTGCATGCTGTTTTCTATTTCTCAAGAATTCTCTGTTCCTTATCAGTTCCTATTCTGAGAACGAGTAGAGATGCACGCAGTTCTCAGGACTGAAATCATGGGAAAGGGTATCGGCTTGGATTCCTTTCAGCAACTCCCTTCAGTGATTCTTTTCTGCATTAGTGACCTTGTATGTACTAGACTATCCATATTGTGGCTATTGATAAAATTTCATCCTGTGTAATAGCTGAGTAATCATCTTACTAAAGGTATATAACTATATTTCTGTTAATAAAGCACCCTTGCTCCATCAGAGCTTGGGTCCCCATGTCTTTCTTTCTCTGTTTCTTTCTTTCTCTCTCTCTCTCTCTTTCTCTCTTTCACTTTCTTATTTTCGACTCTGGACCGCCAGGTTCTGGTCCATTAAAGGACCACAACAAGTGGCCCCCAGAACAGGGACTTGGTATATGTGGCATTTCAGACGGAGTGACTCAGGGCCTATTGAGGTTGGTAAGTACTCAGACATGGATTAAATGGCTAAAAAGCCCCATCATTTCTCTACTTTACTTCACCATTTATTTAAAGCTCAGGGACTTTTGGTTTCATGCAAACGAATAGAGGCTTGCCTTCAAACAGTGGTTGAGTGTAATCCTTGGTTCCCTGATAAAAGCAGTTTTGATTTAGAAATTTGGCACTGGGTCAAAGAAAATGTTGAATGAGCCACCAGACAGAGAAAAAATATTCCAATTGATTTCTGGCCCTTATGAGCTCTCATTGAAGCTGTAATTCTGCCATTTCAAGGTAATTCTAGCCCTCATGATATTCAACAACAGACAGAAAGCTTGTTACATAAATATGAATTAGATGATGAAACTTTACAAAAGGCCCAACTAGAACAACATAAAATATTTCAGAACTTTCCTACAAGTCCTACTCCAGCTGCTCCAAATGTTCCTCCTCTGCCAGCAGACACAAATCCAAAAGTCTCTCCTTTGCTAGACTTACTCACTCTCCTTGAAATTCTCCTATTTTTGTTATAAAAAAGAAATCTAACAAATGATGTCTCTTGACAGACCTTAGAAAAGTTAATGAAAGAAGATCCTAATTTAAAGAGCCCTCATTCACTTTCTCAAGAGACACAAGAGGAACTCTATTTAGTGCAAAATAAATTACAAAAACAGTTTCTTACTCGCATCAGACTAGATTTACCTCTAAAATTATTTGTACTCCCCCCCTCTTCATTCTCCCATGGGACTTCCTGACCCAACAGCTCCAACCTTGATACAACAAAAACATGCCTAGGAAAAAACATGCCTAGGTAAAAGCCTATATCTTATCACATTATTGAAATAGACAACCCACTTTGCCTGAGATGTCAGCCTTAGACAGATTAGTACAACCTCAAGCCAGAAAAAAAAGTGGGGGACAAACAGACCTTTTAAATCTTAAAGCAGAAAACTATGAGATCTGTCTGTCTAGATATGTATGTATGTCTTTGTCTCTGGATAATATTGCTAAGGTTAACTTATAAATGAGCTAAACAACAGTTCATGGTTTCTAAAAAAAAAGGTACGATACATATTTTCGGTAAAAAAGGTATAAGAAATGAAATTACATTTTATTAAGAAAACAAAGAAGTATGGCTTATAGATGGCTATTCTATGAATGGACAAATAAAGTGATGAATACAGAAAGTGTAAAAAAGGTTTGTGGAAAGTGAAACCCAGAAAGTTCTATATGAGAAAAAAAAATATGCCTTACAGATAAATACAAAAAGTATACAAAAGGTTTACGACAAGTAGAAAAGTGTTTTATGCATGATACAAGTTTCTTAAGACATGACTTTACTAATAAGTGCTAACTATAGGTATATTATTTTCTATGTCCCTTGTTTCAGAAGAATTTCTTATGTTAACAAATGTATGACTGAGCCTATGATATAATGCTGATATACAGTTCCATATGAGATCAGAGATTGTAACAATGTAACTCTAGATATGGGAAAAAACAACAGGAGGAAATATTTTCCTGGACCAAGAGGCTAGTAAGACAGTGGTCCAGAGACTTTTGCTACTTACAAGGCCTGGTCCAATAACAGCACACAGAGGGCCTATCAGTGAAGTTTTCCCTAAACCTGGGAATGAGCTTTCCCAGCACCATGAAACACAATGGCCATAAAATGCCCTCCAAACATGGTCAAATATGTGGCTATGAAGGGACCCTACTGACTGAAACTTGATACTTGCCAACTGCCTCCACAAAGATTACATCATGACCACTGCAAGCTGCTGACCTTCAATACCCCCTGAAAGGAGTTCAGGGTAGAAATAAAAAATAAGACACTCTATGCTCTAGAAAAAAAACCAGAAAAACCAGCCTTCAGACAGTCAGATGTTTTCAGGTAAAGATTTTATGAGCCCAAATTCTTGCATCTTCTTATACCTAGAGAAACATTAATGTCATGAACCAAATGTCTAGTCCTAGTTCTCCTGGTAGCCCCTAAACAGCTTTTCTACTTCTCTTAATGTTTGGGCCATATACCTTTAACTTTCTTGTTAAGTGTTTCTTCCAGAATACAACAAATCTCTAAATGGTAGTATGACAAAAATATTCCCTGACCAACACCTAGACAATGCTGAAACAAGTCACCTTATCATTCCATGGACTCTCATCTCCCTCTGTTAATACACCCTGACAGAAAACAGGCAAAGGAAACTCAAAACCCCATGATGCCCCTGTACATCCTGAAAAAGCCAGAGTGGTCATTGCCCCCTTTCCCCTGAGACTGGATTCCCAAATGCCTGAAAAGGAAAATAGGTAGACAGTTAGACATGAATGGGATATCAGTTCAGTTCAGTTCAGTCGCTCAGTTGTGTCCGACTCTTTGCGACCCCATCAATCGCAGCACGCCAGGCCTCCCTGTCCATCACTATCTCCCGGAGTTCACTCAGACTCACGTCCATCGAGTCCATGATGCCATCCAGCCATCTCATCCTGTCGTCCCCTTCTCCTCCTGCCCCCAATCCCTCCCAACATCAGAGTCTTTTCCAATGAGTCAACTCTTCGCATGAGGTGGCCAGAGTACTGGAGTTTCAGCTTTAGCATCATTCCTTCCAAAGAAATCCCAGGGTTGATCTCCTTCA
>SJYX01022574.1:249123-260834 GCA_006410675.1 Oreotragus oreotragus | reverse complement strand
GCCACCACTCCCCCCACGCCGACCACCCCACCCCCCCGCCTCCAAAAAGCTGCCTTGGGACTAATAACTGCATTTTAGAAAAAAAGAATCCCAATTGGCCTTTTTTTCACTTTCAAGAAAAATCCCTGCCTGTAGTGCACACCTGCTTTCTTTGAACTGGCCCACATTTTGTGAGGGTTAAGCCACAGATGCTGCTCTGAGGCAGAGTTTTATTGCTCCTTGGCATCCGGATGTGCCCCACCCCATTTTTTTAAGTCATATTTTTGAGGCTTCATTCTCAATATAGCTTGCCAAGAGAGCCCCCCCTTTTTTTGTACGCTGCCTCTCAACCCTTTCCTTCCTATAAACGTTTTCACTTTCAGTTGTTGTGTTAGTCGCTCAGCCTTATCTGACTCTGCGACCCCATGGACTGTAGCCTCTGTCGATGGGATTCTCCAGGCAAGAATACTGGAGTGGGTTGCCATTTTCTTCTCCAGAGGATCTTCCAGACCCAGGGATTGAACCCAGGTCTCCTGCATTGCAGACAGATTCTTTACCGTCTGAGCCACCAGAGAAGCCTCTTTAATTCTGGTGGGCTTAGTGACAGCAGTAAATAAAAATGTCCCTCAAATAATTTCTCATAATGATGTCTCACAAAGTACTAACTTCAAAGTGTTTAAGCAGCTGCCTATCATTAACAAGGTACAGGCTGCCCTGAAAGGGATTCTTAAAGAACTGAAGAAAAAAAATCGCTCAAAAATTATTATACCCAGTAAAGCAAAGTTGGACGACATTTTCTGTGGCTGCTTACAATATTTAGAACAAATCTGGGAAGGAAGGAGCACACGGTGTGAAAAACACTATATGGTTTCTGGAGATTTTATATTTTTATTGTACGGGCAGAAAATCCAAGAAAGATTTTTCAATCAGACAATGAATAGTATCAGGCTCCACTTTCTGTGTAACTTTGGCTAAGTCACTGAACCCGACTGCACATTTATGTACAGAGTGGAGAATGAAATATACATTGTGAGACTTCTGTAAGGATTATGTCAGACATTGTAAGTGAAATCGCTTTAGTACATAGTAAGAGAAGGCAATGACAACCCACTCCAGTACTCTTGCCTGGAAAATCCCATGGACGGAGGAGCCTGGTGGGCTGCAGTCCATGGGGTCGTTAAGAGTCGGATACGACTGAGCGACTTCACTTTCTCTTTTTACTTTCATGCTTTGGAGCAGGAAATGGCAACCTACTCCAGTGTTTTTGCCTGGAGAATCCCAGGAATGGGGGAGCCTAGTGGGCTTCCGTCTATGGGGTCGCACAGAGTCGGACACGACTGAAGCGACTTAGCAGCAGCAGCAAGAGCTCATTAAATGTTAGTTCTGGAGAAGGAAATGGCAACCCACTCCAGTATTCTTGCCTGGAGAATTCCATGGACAGAGGAGCTTGGTGGGCTACAGTCAGTGGGGTCGCAAAGAGTTGGACACGACTGAGCTACTGAACAACAACAAAACGTTAATTACCGCTACTGCTCCTTCCGAGAATGGCCGTTGGTTACTCCCAAATTTCGGAAACTATTTACTACAGTTTAACACCCTCAGCTGTAAAAGGATGAGAAGAAGCAACACCTCTATACCCGGGCCTCACTTATTCGCTCCAAAAACCGCTTTAAACTTTCGATTGGCAAAATCCACTTAACTGGTGCCTGGACTCGCTTTGAAAGCACGCGCACCCAGTTCTCACCCCAATGGATTGTGGGAAGTGTAGTACCGCGCTCCAGGTGCTTGAGTACAGAAAAGCGGGAAGCAAACTACAATTCCCAGAAAGGAAAGGAACAGGACTATTTCCCAGTCGGGCGTTAGCGCTGTGGGAGGGAATTGGCAATCTCGCTGCCTACGTGGGAGAGAAGGGAGGGTTGGGGGAAGTGTGGAAAAGCAGAACTCGAGCGGCTGCCGCCTGAGGCAGATTTAGTGGGAGGAGAAGTAGAGGGGAGGAAAAGAGTGGAGGGGTGAGGTGAAGAGGGTATCTGGGTGGCTGCTCCAGGGCGGCATAAAGTTCTTCGCGATGTGGCTGAAGCCCGAGGAAGTGCTCCTGAAAAATGCGCTGAAGCTGTGGATGATGGAAAGGTCCAATGACTACTTCGTGCTGCAGCGGCGTCGGGGCTACGGGGAGGAAGGCGGCGGGGGACTCACAGGTAAGCTGTGGCCATTACCCCCACCCTCCCTGCCTCGGGCCCCGCGTTCGCTGTTACTTAAAAGGAGGTGAGGGACAGTTACTTGCCGCCCGCCGCCTGATTCTAAACCCTGGGCGGGGAGGGTGGGGGTGGGTGGGACTCGGATTCTTCTCCCCCTGCCACCACCTTTCCGTCGCCCTCACTGAGTCCTAAGAACGCCTCCCTGGACCAGCAGTCGCTCTTTGGGTGGGACGGCGAAAGGGAGCAGGGGGTTCTTTCTGAAGCCAAGGAAGAATCTGAGGTAAAGGAGGGGCTCTTTCAGAGGCAGAGTACCCATGGGGGAGGGGGCTGGTGACAAGCGTTAGACGTGGGCAGATCGCTTTTAGGCTAGTGATCAGGGCCAGTTCGCAGTTGTGCACTTAACTTTTTCCCACAACCTCCCCTCCTCCTCCATCTTTAGCCACCATCCTGGGGGTGGGGGTGGGGGATAATTGTGTGGGAGGACGGATGAGGAGAACGGGAGGAACTCCTATCACATCTAGGGGGATCGGCGTCAAAAGAGAGATTCGGGAGTCGGGGTTGGGCGGGGGGGTGGAGAGAGTCTGAGTGCAGGGGGAAGGTGAGGAGTAGGTCTCAGAATTGCTAATTCCTCCCCATTTAGCGTTTTTCACTTTGCCTACAAGTTTTCGATCCTTGGAATCCCCTCCCAAAGTAACCGTTGTACTCGTTTCTCTCTTGAGTGTTTGGCGCTGGCTGCCCTGTCTTCAGAGCCAAGGTTGTAAAGCAAACCGATTGTACTAACGGAAGTTTCTCTTCCCGCCTAATTCTTCCTGCCTTCACTTCTTTGATTTACGAATCAAAAACTCTATTTATGTCTAGTCTGGGTACTTTGCTTTGAGACCAGCCTTCTTGGGCAGGTGCAAACTTTTGGTCACTGGAGAGACCAGAGCTTATTTTCGTGACAACTTCTAGTTCGCTACTGTGGCCTTGAAGTGATGGTCCAGGATTAATTCAGCAGCGAGATGGAATGAGAAGAAAGTGTCTCAAAACCTGCTTGTTAGTCCCATCATGGTCTCCTGTTGAATGATGTTCGACAAATTCTTTCATTCATTCAGCCTTAAGAGCCTACTGTGTGCCGTATGGAATGCTAGTATACAAAGATAATTAATATTCAGTTCCCTGCCTTTGAAGTGTTCATAATCGAGATAAGTGGCAGAGGGTCGGGTTTGAGGGAAATAATCAGCAAACCAGGCAAATTATAATTATGACCTGTAACTGCTAAACCAGGCAAATTGTAATTAGAACCGAATAACTGAAGGCATTGCTTTTCTTCTTCTGTTAAATGGCGTCTACCTCAGAGTTGAGAGGATGAAATGAAAGATTATAGGCACCAAATCAATGTGTATTGTTGAGATGGTGATGAACATGTGCTATTATTTCCTTTTTTTTCAAGATCCGGCTAGTGTGGTGAGAATTCTGAGGTCCTATGGGACATTAAAAAAAATATCTTGCAGGACCTATTCATCCTTTTCAGCTTCTAAAAGAGCCCTCTTGAAAATACTGCCACAAAAATTGCCTGATTAAACTTCATATTTTGCCACTTTATAATTTTCAAAAATTAGAAGTGTTATTTTGCAGAGGAGTCTTTCCATTTAATAGAGTTATATATTTTCCAGATTAAAATTTGAGAATCAATGTTCATAATTACCCAGTGATGTAATCTGGCCATTTGAGTCCATTGAAAACAGATCAGAATATATTTAAAATGTATTTCCCAGCCCAGTGTTACAGCATAAAATTTTGGTTCCCCATAATTTTATTTGACCGGAATTTTTCTGGTGCTCCTGTCCACATTTAACAAAGTTTATGTCACTTTGTTACAACTACTGTGTTCCTGAAAAGTAATAGGTAAATCAGATTTTTGAGAATCAAATCACTATTATGTAGTAGTAAATATGTTTTTACTTGTTGCAAATTTTCTTTATATAATCACTCCTTGTTTTATTTGGGTTTTCATTTGACGCTGTCTTTTTTGTTTGTTTGTTTGTTGCTGCGTGACTTGTGGGATTTTAGTTTCTTGACCAGGGATTGAACCCAGGCCACTTGGCATCGCGAGCCTGGGAGTCATAACCACTGGACCACCAGGGAATTCCTTTGAAGTGCTTTTTCTTAAAGCATGCATCAGTTGCACCAGTTTCTTATCTGTCCCCCACCCATTCGCATTTACTCTAGCCCCATCTCTGTAAAAGAAGAGAGGGTTTGTCTGAAGAAATAAACCAAGATTTCTGCCACACCTGTATGATGAGAACAGGTATAGCCCCATTTTTGTGGTCAGTTCGTATCTCAGCATATTTGTCTTTATCTGTGGTGTGGTAGAATGGTTGAAATTACCACATGAGAGCTACCACTATTATATTTCATGTAAATTAAAATGGATTAGAATGGAGCAAGGAGGTGTTTTTAAGGTTTATTTGGTTCTTTTTGGTCCAGAGCAAAAGTGTGTGCTGATTTCCATGGCTGCTCAATTACTGCATTCTTAAAATTGTGAACCCAACAGCGTTGCTGTGCTTTACCACAAATACACATTTGGATTCACTCTCATAGGAGATTGAGTCTGTGCCAGTATAAGCTTACCTTTCTCCATTTTGTTTGCTAAAATCCAATGCTACATGCTCCCCCTTTAAGAGTTTCGTTTATACATTTTATTTTAGTGAAGAAAATGAACACCTAGAGATGTTAATATTGTACTTTTTTTAAGATTTCATTTCTTGGCCATGTGATAATTGGCAATAAGCACCACCAATGTAATGAATTTAGCTGTGGATTTGGATAAGTTAGTTAGCTCTTTTTTAAAAAAAATTCTAGTAATGGAATTGGATCAACAGAGAGCCCTAGGATGGTTTTAGCAGGTGACTAACTTGGAAGTTAGAATTCTGAAGTCCTTTTCTAAATTTTCTGAAACACTTCTAGTGGATATCTTAGCATTTGGTAAGATTACTTAGCATTTGCCTAACTGTATCTTACTTAATTGTCCTAGTTCCCAGCAGGGTGGAATATCTTGTGAAAAAATTTTTTATACATAAGATTATTTTTCAGATAAAGTGATTTTCATTTAGAGAAGTAATTCACCCTTCTAGATTTTTGCAGTTACCTTGCAGTATTCCTTGTTCCTCCTGGATGATAAGGGTGATGACTTTTCTCTGGCACTTACCACTTGGCTTTGTGTAATTAAAAATAATTTATGCATTTTTGCTTATTAAGCACAAATCAACAATTTGCTTGTCAGATGGTAGCTACTACATGAGTGAAATTATGGGGCTACATTCTATTAAGTGAGACTCTAGTATGGGACCTAGGAAGGTCTGCCAATTAGGAAGCTTTAATTTAGATAGTTTGTTGAGATTAGTTTACTCTTTTTAAAGAATTTTTATTTATTTGGCTGCACTGGGTCTCAGTTGCAGCATGTGGGATCTAGTTCCCTGACCAGGGTTCGAACCCTGGCTCCCTGCATTGGGAGCTCAGAGTCTTAGTCACTGGACCACCAGGGAAGACCCAATATTTTACTCTTGAATTTTCCATATCTGAATAGTGTGAGCAGGTTCTTGTGTGTTAGACTGACAGTCTCCTTCAGTAGACCTTACTTTTTTGTGATGTAGAACTAGACTAAGAAATAAAACATGAAAATGGAGGATGTTTCCTTATCCCTTCTTGGATCTTGGCACCGCTACTTTGAAATTAAACCATCTGTAAACACGAGAACATCATAATATTTGAAATGAGCTTCCCATTTTATGATATTTATAAAAACTTAATAAATCACTATGTGTTATCATAAATAAACACACACATAAAAATCAATTAGGTAGCCTTTAAAAAAGTTCTTCATGACCATCCCTCAAAAATACAAGGTTTTTCTCTCCCTTTTCCCTATTCCCAACTCAAGGACCCAACTCTGAAAATGTTCTCAAGTTTTCCTTAGCAAAATATTCCTGCATTCCATACTCAGAAAGGAACCAGCTGATAAAATTTTGACCTCCCAGATACCTCATTACTGGGACCTGGGTGCTAAATAGTGGCCTTGACATTTCATTTTACATAAGGAAAAATCAACCCTCCCACCCAGTCCACCACCCCCGCCCCACCACAGTGTAAATTAATAAATATCATTTTGGCTTATTAAATAGAAAAATCCCATGAGGCAACCCCTAGGGAGGCAAATCACACTGTATGCTCCCCTCTCGTCTTCCCTTCCTGGAGCATGTATCCATGTGAAATCCAGTAAACAGTTGCCTTTAAAGATCTCGTAGAATGATGAAGGACAGCTTTGCAGGAGATTTTGAGATATAAAGGATGGTCAGTGTCATCACTTTTTCTAGGTAGTAACAGAAGGATTATTGAGTGCATACCTGTGAGCTTCAGGCCTTTCTTTACATACCTGTTAATACACTGCTCTCTTGCCTTTTTCCCTCCTCTGCTTGCTGCTAGAGTCTTTCCTCCCATAAGCATAGCCTGGGAACCACCACTCCAGTTCACCTTAGGGTCATGAATCCTCAATCCTCAAGAGTTAAAGTGATAATGATGTGGATTGTGTGCAAAGAGGTTGATTTCTTTTTTTGGTTAAGACATTGGAGGTTTATAATGTAAGTGGGAAATTAATATTTGATGTCAAGTAGATTTTGTTCTAATGAAAACAGAATACTAAGAAGTGATGACACTGACAAACTTTCATTTTTCAAAACCTACAGACCTGTTTGTTCTTGTCATGTCATTCAAAGAAATCTTTGAAGGTAATTTTTACTTAATTTCACCTGTATCAAAATGTCCCAGAAAGGGAAGTGAGCACAGTGTGATTTGACCTCCCCAGGGGTTACCCTCATGAGATTTTTCTTTTTAGTAAGTCAACTACTAGCCAAAATCCACGAATGCATGAATGCGCCACCTAGTCCAGTGATTCCATGTACCCCATTAACCCTATTTCCTTTATCTTCCCTGATTCTTTAATATTCTTATGTGTCTGTTTAGTTGTGGTTGTTTTATAAAAGCTTTGTCATGTGTAAAATGGGAACAGAACTTATCTTCAGTATCTCACGGCACTGTTATGTGAGTCAATTGTGTTTTGAAACTTGGGAGCAACTGATTAAACATTTGACACTCATTTATCTGTTGATAAAGGAATGATTTGTTTAGTGGCATTTTTTAATTAATTAATTTAAATTGGAGGATAATTTATTTACAATACTGTGGTGTTTTTTGCCTTACTTCAACATGAATCACCCATGAGTGCACATGTGCCCCCCAGTCCTGAACGCCCCTCCCTCCCCACTCCATCCCTCTAGGCTGTCCAGAGCACTGGCTTTGAGTGCCCTGATTCATGCATCAAACTTACACTCTCCATCTATTTCACATATGGTAATGTACATGTTTCAGTGCTATTCTCTCAAATCATCCCACACTCCCTTTCTTCCACATAGTCCAAAAATCTGTTCTTTACACTTGTGTCTCTTTTGCTGCCTTGCATATAGGATCATTGTTACCATCTTTCTAAATTCCACATATATGTGTTAATATACTGTATTCGTGTTTCTCTTTCTGACTTACCTCACTCTGTATCATAGGCTCCAGTTTCATCCGCCTCATTAGAACTGACTCAAATGCACTGTTTTTTATAGCTGAGTAATACTCCATTGTGTATATGTACCACAACTTCCTTATCCGTTCATCTGCCGATGGACATCTAGGTTGTGTCCAGGTCCTAGCTATTGTAAACAGTGCTGCAGTGAACATTGGGGTACATGTGTCTCTTTCAGTTCTGGTTTCCTCGGTGTGTATGCCCAGCAGTGGGATTGCTGGGTCATAAGGCAGTTCTATTTCCAGTTTTTTAAGGAATCTCCACACTGTTCTGCACAGTGGCTGTACTAGTTTGCATTCCCAACAGCAGTGTAAGAGGGTTCCCTTTCCTCCACACCCTCTCCAGCATTTACTGTTTGTAGACTTTTTGATGGCAATCATTCTGAACAGCGTGTGATGATACCTCATTGTGGTTTTGATTTGTATTTCTCTAATAATGAGTGATATTGAGCATCTTTTCATGTGTTTATTAGCCATCTGTATGTCTTTGGAGAAATGTCTGTTTAGTTCTTTGGCCCACTTTTTGATTGGGTTTTTCGATTTTCTGGTATTGAGCTGCATGAGCTGCTTGTATATTTTGAAGATTAATTCTTTGTCAGTTGCTTCGTTTGCTATTATTTTCTCCCATTCTGAAGGCTGCCTTTTCACGTTACTTATAGTTTCCTTCATTGTGTAAAAGCTTTTCAGTTTAATAAGGTCCCATTTGTTTATTTTTGTTTTTTTTAAATATAAATTTATTTATTTTAATTGGAGGATAATTACTTTACAATGTTGTATTGATTTTCCCATACATCAACATGAATCCGCCACAGGTATACACGTGTTCTGCATCCTGAACCCCTCTCCCTCCTCCCTCCCCTTACCATCCCTCTGGGTCATCCCAATGCACCAGCCCCAAGCATCCAGTATCATGCATCGAACCTGGACTGGCGATTCGTTTCATATATGATATTATACATGTTTCAATGCCATTCTCCCAAATCATCCCACCCTCTCCCTTTCCCACAGAGTCCAAAAGAATGTTCTATACATCTGTGTCTCTTTTGCTGTCTCGCATACAGGGTTATCGTTACCATCTTAAATTCCATATATATGCGTTAGTATACTGTATTGGTGTTTTTCTTTCTGGCTTACTTCACTCTGTATAATTGGTTCCAGTTTCATCCATCTTATTAGAACTGATTCAAATGTATTCTTTTTAATGGCTGAGTAATACTCCATTGTGTATATATACCACAGCTTTCTTATCCATTCATCCGCTGATGGACATCTAGGTTGTTTCCATGTCCTGGCTATTATAAACAGTGCTGCAATGAACATTGGGGTACATGTGTCTCTTTCAATTCTGGTTTCCTCGGTGTGTATGCCCAGCAGTGGGATTGCTGGGTCATAAGGCAGTTCTATTTCCAGTTTTTTAAGGAATCTCCACACTGTTCTGCACAGTGGCTGTACTAGTTTGCATTCCCAACAGCAGTGTAAGAGGGTTCCCTTTCCTCCACACCCTCTCCAGCATTTACTGTTTGTAGACTTTTTGATGGCAATCATTCTGAACAGCGTGTGATGATACCTCATTGTGGTTTTGATTTGTATTTCTCTAATAATGAGTGATATTGAGCATCTTTTCATGTGTTTATTAGCCATCTGTATGTCTTTGGAGAAATGTCTGTTTAGTTCTTTGGCCCACTTTTTGATTGGGTTTTTCGATTTTCTGGTATTGAGCTGCATGAGCTGCTTGTATATTTTGAAGATTAATTCTTTGTCAGTTGCTTCGTTTGCTATTATTTTCTCCCATTCTGAAGGCTGCCTTTTCACGTTACTTATAGTTTCCTTCATTGTGTAAAAGCTTTTCAGTTTAATAAGGTCCCATTTGTTTATTTTTGTTTTTTTTAAATATAAATTTATTTATTTTAATTGGAGGATAATTACTTTACAATGTTGTATTGATTTTCCCATACATCAACATGAATCCGCCACAGGTATACACGTGTTCTGCATCCTGAACCCCTCTCCCTCCTCCCTCCCCTTACCATCCCTCTGGGTCATCCCAATGCACCAGCCCCAAGCATCCAGTATCATGCATCGAACCTGGACTGGCGATTCGTTTCATATATGATATTATACATGTTTCAATGCCATTCTCCCAAATCATCCCACCCTCTCCCTTTCCCACAGAGTCCAAAAGAATGTTCTATACATCTGTGTCTCTTTTGCTGTCTCGCATACAGGGTTATCGTTACCATCTTAAATTCCATATATATGCGTTAGTATACTGTATTGGTGTTTTTCTTTCTGGCTTGAAAAGTGAAGTCGCTCAGTCGTGTCTCACTGTTTGTGACCCCGTGGACTGTAGCCTACCAGGCTCCTCCCTCCATGGGATTCTCCAGGCAAGAGTACTGGAGTGGGTTGCCATTTCCTTCTGCAGGTGATCTTCCCAACCCAGGGATCGAACCCGGGTCTCCTGCATTCCAGGCAGACGCTTTAATCTCTGAGCCACCAGACTTCACTCTGAATAATAGGCTCCAGTTTCATCCAACTCATTAGAACTGACTCAGATGCATTCTTTTTAATGGCTGAGTAATACTCCATTGTGTATATGTATCACAACTTCCTTATCCATTCATCTGCTGATGGACATCTAGGTTGCTTCCATGTCCTGGATATTATAAACAGTGCTGTGATGAGCACTGGGGTACACGTGTCTCTTTCAATTCTGGTTTCCTCGATGTGTATGCCCAGCAATGGGATTGCTGGGTCATATGGCAGTTCTATTTGCAGTTTTTTAAGGAATCTCCATACTGTTCTCCATAGTGGCTGTACTAGTTTGCATTCCCCCCAACAGTGTAAGAGGGTTCCCTTTTCTCCACAGCCTCTCCAGCATTTATTGCTTGTAGACTTTTGGATCGCAGCCATTCTGACTGGCATGTAATGGTACCTCATTGTGGTTTTGATTTTCATTTCTCTGATAATGAGTGATGTTGAGCATCTTTTCATGTGTTTGGTAGCCATCTGTATGTCTTCTTGGAGAAATGTCTGTTTAGTTCTTTGGCCCATTTTATGATTGGGTCATTTATTTTTCTGGAATTGAGCTGCAGGAGTTGCTTCTATATTTTTGAGATTAGTTACTGTTCTCCATAGTGGCTGTACTAGTTTGCATTCCCACCAACAGTGTAAGAGGGTTCCCTTTTCTCCACACCCTCTCCAGCATTTATTGCTTGTAGACTTTTGGATCGCAGCCATTCTGACTGGCATGTAATGGTACCTCATTGTGGTTTTGATTTTCATTTCTCTGATAATGAGTGATGTTGAGCATCTTTTCATGTGTTTGGTAGCCATCTGTATGTCTTCTTGGAGAAATGTCTGTTTAGTTCTTTGGCCCATTTTATGATTGGGTCATTTATTTTTCTGGAATTGAGCTGCAGGAGTTGCTTCTATATTTTTGAGATTAGTCGTTTGTCAGTTGCTTCATTTGCTATTATTTTCTCCCATTCTGAAGGCTATCTTTTCACCTTACTTATAGTTTCCTTTCTTGTGCAGAAGCTTTTAATTTTAATTAGGTTCCATTTGTTTATTTTTGCTTCTATTTCCAATATTCTGGGAGGTGGGTCATAGAGGATCCTGCTGTGATTCATGTTGGAGAGTGTTTCGCCTATGTTCTCCTCTAGGAGTTTTATAGTTTCTAGTCTTATGTTTAGATCTTTAATCCCATTTTGAGTTTATTTTTGTGTATGGTATTAGAAAGTGATCTAGTTTCATTCTTTTACAAGTGGTTGACCAGTTTTCCCAGCACCACTTGTTAAAGAGATTGTCTTTACTCCATTGTATATTCTTGCCTCCTTTGTCAAAGATAAGGTGTCCATATGTGTGTGGATTTATCTCTGGGCTTTCTATTTTGTTCCATTGATCTATATTTCTGTCTTTGTGCCAGTACCA